>OY776278.1:51003860-51008860 GCA_963675445.1 Linnaemya vulpina
TATATTTGAAATCACACTCACTCGCTGAGCTCTGGCAGCGCCTTTATATAGCAAAAATGACGTCGTCTGGTAACTTCGCGAAACTTCTGGGCATGGTTGTTGTTGGTTGGGCTTTACTTAACAATGCTGACTTGTGTGTTTTGCTTATGGTGACTATGTGTGGTTGTATGTATGGGTGTTCTGTGTGTTTTGTCTATGGTAACTATGAGTGGTTGTATGCATGAGTGTTCTGTGTGTTGTGTGGTTTTGTTTCTTCTATGTGTATATGGCTGTGTATACTTGTGAACCTGTTTAGCTTTATTAGCAGCGAATACTTGCATACAAGATCATTAAGAATAACATCTCTTAGCATTTATGTTGCTAGGTTTGTTGTTGTTTACACTTATTGGCACAGCCTCGAATGATCTTGTATATTCTGGAGTATTCCATTTCCGTTAATTTGAATATTATCTATATAGTGTTGACTAGGGTTGTAACATTTTGACAACTATAGATAAATAGGCAGTGCTGCCAAGTACATATAGCCACATTGTTGTTTTATTTAAATCTATTTCTAATCAAATGGTTTGATGTTTTATGAAACTTGTCGAATAATTCAAAACAAAAATTTAAAACAAACGAAATAGAATGAATATAATCAAACAAGTTTGATGTAACGAGACCATTCAAAACAAATAGAAAAAAGAGAAGCGAAACAATATTTGATTCCTTTTTTTCGAACATTTTTTACATTTGTATGTTTTAATAAGAAAACGCAAATGATTTTAAAAACTCGAAACATAGAATTTACAATTGTCATTCGTCCTTTAGTTGGAAAGAAATTTATAAGTAAGAATAACTATTGTTTATAATAATTATTTTGAGTGAAAAATATATTAATATTATAATGTATGTATGTTTATATGTATAAGATATTTTTTTGTTAAAAAATTTTTATTGTTGATTCACAAAACATTTCGTTTTGTGAAGCACAACCAGTTATGAATAGAATAGTCTATTGACGAATTGTTTTTTAACTCTAATATATTTTTTACTCTTTTTTTGTGTTTGATTTGCTTGGTGTCTATTTTGTTTGATTTCATAGCCTAAAAAAAAACAAATTATGACTTGATTTAAAAAACAAATGAATGGTTTGAAAGCCCATTCGATACATTTGAAGCTACACTATGATATATATATATATATATATATATATATATATATATATACAGGAGTTGGAAGCACAATTGTACAAAGTTGCCTATAGGCATCAACGGGGCTGAAAGGGTTAGTTTAATTTCCAACACAAACACAAATGTTTTTGACAACCTTTTGTACTATTCTACCAACAAAATACATGTGTTTTTTGGTGTTGTTATTTGTTGTACTAGTGGTGTTACCTCATATTGTACCATGATTTGTATACTTCAAAATATTCTCTCCTTTGATATTTCTCTCCAGTTTCTCTGGCTCATAGTCAGGCCTGCCATATATGTCGATTTAACGGCATTTTGCCGATTGTTTTCCTTAAAATTATCAAAGTGCCGATTAGACGATTTTTCTTTCAAATATGCAATATTTCGATAAACTCCAAAAGCATGGTAACTTTGGTTAATTTAGTCTAATTTATAACTTTGGGCAACATTTTACATAAAAAAGAGACAACTATAAATAAATTCGCGCTTATACTAAACATATAAGGTTAGATATATGTATTTAAATTTTAAAATTACATTCAGTGTATATATGTGTGTGTTGTCTTAGTACATTTTTATTTGCAAAATATGCAACTATGAAGAATGAAAGAGCAAAAGCAGAATTAGACAAACGGTTTTTTCACCAAAGCTACTTACAAGAAAAAGTAATTTTTACAAATTGAAACAATTCATTTTAACTAAAATATAATAATCAAAGTTATGTCTTGTGAAAATGGATAGATATTTACAAAAGAGTGAAGGTAAGCCAAATTTAAATCCACGATCAATGAAATTAATTTAAGTTAAAATATTTTATAGATTGTAACGTAAATGAACACAAGTGATGTACAAACATATTAATGCCATAAAATCTTTTGAATTTCCTTAGGAGCTGAAAAAGAAAAAGCGCCAGTTGAAAGCTGAATGGATTGATGCTGACATCAAATGCTGGGCTGAAAAAAGAAGCAATCTTTTTTTTTGCAAATTGTGCAATGTTCAGCTTAAAGGTTCTTCTGGAAAAAATGATTTAGTATCACATTCTCAGACAAGAAAACATTTAGCCGCTGCAAATGCCATATCAACTTAAAAAAAAGATATTTAGATGAGACCTTCAAAGCAGAACAGAACCCTTCAAAAAAGGCGGAAGTAATATTGGCCCTTTTTATTGTTGAACACAACCTTCCATATACGGTTTCGGACCATTTAACTAAACGTTCTTTTTCTGACTCAGCATGTGCTAATAATAAGATGATGGGACTAACAAAGGCAAATGTCATTATAAAAAACGTTGTTGAAAAAAAACAAGTTTTTAAATGTCATTGAACTGTTAAAAAATAACAAGTTCTCCCTGTGCTTAGATGAGTCAACTGACCTATCCAACAGCAAGCCATTGTGTTTGGTTGTGCGTATATGCTTTATTTTAACATACAGGACTATTTTTTTCAGATTATTAAAAGTTTACAAGGTTTGTACAAATTAATTTTAGATTATTTTACCCAAAACCACTAGCACATAATTCAAATTAAAGAGTTTAAAAACCTCAAAAATACAAACTAATTTAAATATGCAAGTGCTTGTCCAAAATAAAACAACTTATGTTTTGAACACTCTAAATAAATTGTTTTTATATTAAAACAATTATTGGTTGTTGTTCTTTTCTTCTCTTACACCTACAATTTGAGTCGGCAAAAAACCAACCAGTTGTGACTTTGATATTGTTTTAGGCTTCCTATTTATTAATGTGGAAGTTTGAAATAAGTGTCTTTAGTTATTTTAAGAATTGTTGGGTAAAGGTTCCCTGATGATCTGCTAAAACCCCCCAACTGATCAATTTGAATTTTTTAATATGATTTTGGGAAAAAAGAACTAGCACATAATTAAAATTATAGACTGAAGAAATTTATTTCACGGAATTTATGAATTCAGAGAATTTTTTTAATTTTGATGAGGTGTATTTGGGTCTATTGGCTAAAGAGTTAATATCAAAATCAAAAGTTAACAAAAGCGAAATCAACAAAATAGGAAACAACTGTAATAATTTTTATATAGAATTAGCCAATCAAATTTTGAAATCTATTTCTAATCTGTGTAACAATATATATATATATATATATATATATATATATATTTATATATAAAAATAAATAAATAAATATATATATATATATATATATATATATATATATAATTGCAGAAATGCACTTTCGCTGAAACTGTTTCATTTGCGCTGGCTCAAGAGACTGCAAGGATGGTTTTCAAGCCACAGATATGTAAGATGCGGAATGTGGAACTGTGTTACTGAAATTACTTAAATAAATTTTAATGGTCGCATGAATAAGTAAAAACTTCTATTGGTTATATGAATGTACCTTTGAAAATTCACTTTTCATGTTTGTGCAATTTTCACTACATACTTTTTTGTTTGTTTATTCGTTTAAAAAAAACAGTTATATATAAACTATAAAAACATTATTATATCTGATTTTTTAACCTTTTTTCGTTTATTAATCAATAGATTTGTTTAAGTTTTTAGGTTATTCAATATTAATATATATATTTATTTCGATATTTCGCTAGCCTTCGGTTAGCTTCTTCAGGAAATTATTTCATATTATAAATAAATTTCCTGAATATAAAATAATTTCCTGAAGAAGCTAACCGAAGGCTAGCGAAATATCGAAATAAATATATATATTAATATTGAATAACCTAAAAACTTAAACAAATCTATTGATTAATAAATATAAAAACATTAGTTAACAATATAAATAATTTTTTACATATGTATATATATATATATATATATATATATATATATATATATATATATGCATTTTGAATATTGTCCTAGTTGATTCCTAAAACATTTGATTTAGGCTTTATTTATTTACATGAAAATATATTTATAAAAATCTAGAAATTTCTCCTAAGATTATTGCCCATTTCTCATCATTTATCCGCTAATTTTGTTTCAAAACGCATGTGTACAGCGAACGAAAAATAACACCAAATGAACAAAGAAATACGAACACACTCAAAGTTGTGTATACGTATACAATTTTATGCCAGATGAATTCATCCCGTGTATTTTGAAAAGAACAAAAAATGTACGGATAAAAAAATGTGTTCGTGTATAGATGCGTATTAACATTTTACAACCGGCAAATCAATGTATGGAAGTGCAACATCTCTATATTATAGAGTCTTTGCTTGAACTTATTAATTCAACGACCGAAAATAACATTTAAGTACTGTGTATAATAATTAACGTATATTTAAATAATGTATCTTTAAATTTACACTAATGAATTCCATTCCACAATATGCTTGAACTGTATTATAATAAAAAAAAACAATATGCGCATATTGTGGCTTTAACCACGCACACAACTAACTTAGTAAGATGATGAAGCCCTCATGTGTTTTCTTGGCAGGTGCATAATCATTGAATGGAAAGAATTTCTGTAAAAAATTAATGATATTTATCAAGCAGCACACATGTTTCTTATAACAATAAATTTAAAATTTGTTTGGATAGATATGTGCACTTAAGAAAAGGCGGAAGGAAACCTGCTACATCAAGACGCAATTAAACACTGTAATTATAACGACTGTTGAAAACAGAAAGGGGCAAACATTGAAAGTGTACAAAAAAAAAATAAATAAAAACATATTCATATAACAAAAATTGTTCAATATATGTATCTATAAACGCATCCATTGTTTTAGCTTAAGCAAATATAATTCAAATATTTGGGGGATTCAAACTGTAGTCATAAGTCATAAAATAATAGCACTAAAAATATGGCAAGTGTGAACTACCCC
>OY776278.1:51013860-51026360 GCA_963675445.1 Linnaemya vulpina
CTTGGGATAGCACACCCCCTATGCCATAACCGCTGGCATAAGCATCCAGCACAAATTTTTCTCCAGCTATGGGATATGCTAGCACTGGTGACGTACATAATAATTCTTTGAGTTTCTGGAATGCATTTTCTTGTGGCTCGCCCCAATGGTATGGTCTCGACTTCTTTGTCAGCTCATGCAGGCTTGCAGCTACACTGGCAAAATTCGGCACCAAACGTCTGTAGTATGTACAAAGGCCCAAAAAGCTGCGCAATTCATGAAGATTTTTAGGTTGATGCCAGTCCCTTACTGCTTTTATTTTATCTTCATCTGTTGAGATTCCGTCTGCTGTAACACGATGCTCCAAGTACTTTACCTCTTTCTGGAACAATGCACATTTCTTCAAGCTGAGTTTCAATCCAGCTGATGATATCCGCTCAAGAACTTCTGCCATGTTTTTGAGGTGTTCATCAAAAGTTTTCCCCATCACGATTATGTCATCGAGATATACCAAGCATGTCTTCCAGTGAAGTACTATCAGTACCTTTTCCATTAGGCGTTCAAATGTGGCCGGAGCATTGCAGAGACCAAATGGCATGACTTTGAACTGCCATAATCCGTTGCCGACACTGAAGGCAGTTTTCTCCTTGTCTTTCTCTGCGATCTCCACTTGCCAATATCCGCTTCGCAAGTCCAGCGTAGAGAACCATTTGGTACCAGCTAGCGTGTCCAAAGTGTCATCAATCCTGGGGAGCGGTAACTGTCCTTCTTGGTTATGTCATTGCGCTTCCTGTAGTCTACGCAGAATCTAGTACTGCCATCTTCCTTTTTAACTAAGACTACAGGCGAACTCCAAGGACCAGAAGATGGCTCAATTACACCATCACGCTCCATTTCACTTACAAGCTCTTTTACTTTATCTCGCTTTGCTAGCGGTACGCTTCTGGGTGGCTGTTTAATCGGCCTAGCTTCGCTTGTGTTAATTTCATGTTTAACCAATGCAGTTCTACCCTGGCTTTGGCTTCCCATGGCGAAGATACTGGCATGCCTTTTTAGTAACTGCTTGGCTTTATTTTTATCTGTCGCTGATAGACCTGCTACCCATTTCTCTACGTATTTCTCAAATTGTTCACGCGGACAAATTAGTAGGCTCTATCTTCTTCTCGCAGTTTATTATTGCCTGTGCTGGAAAATATTGGCCAACGTCGGAATTTTCTTTGATGACTTTTTCATGGTCTGACAAGTTAAGCACTCTTATAGGGACTATTCCTCCTTTACTAGTTTTCACTAGAGCTTTCGCTGTTATAAGCTCTCTCTTTAGATCTGCCGTTTCTACAACCCACAACCGATTGTCCTTACAATCTCCCTTCATCCGCGCCCATATGACTGTTTCAGACCGCGGCGGTATTGTCTGACTCTCAATAGCAAATACTCTTGTTACTTGCGGTTTGTTGTCATATCCAACATCAAGGGGTATTTCCACATTACGCCAAATCATCAGCTGTTGTCCCATATGTAAATTAATGTCATGATTAATCATAAAATCGGCTCCAATAGTAACCTCTTCGACAATATCGGCAACAGTAAACACATGTCTCATGTTGATGTTGGCTATAGTCACCTTCACCTCAATCTTACCATAGACAGTGGCAGGCTCTCCAGTAGCTGTACGTAGCCGTATATTGCTTAACCGCTCGCACTTCCCCTTTACTATATCGGGCCCTATTATTGACTGCCATGCCCCTGTGTCTATGGTAAGTACGTGCTTTTCCCCGTTGATGTGTCCGGACGCAGAGAGGTTGCTATTTTTCTGCTCCATCACTGATATGGAGAATGTGGGGCCCTCGTTTGTGAGAGCTAGCTCTTGCCCCTTAGTGCTAGCTCATTTTAGTTTAACGGGAACTCTTGGGATGTTGTTTGGTTCACCCGTTTGCTGTTTCTTGCTGGCGAAACAGATCTACCTCTCTTCCTTTGTGCTTTGCAGCTGCGCTGAAAATGACCGATTTTTCCGCAGTTAAAGCACTTAGGCTTTTCTTTGATAGCCTTCTCTGCCATCAGTTGTCGCATTGCCTCCTTAACGCTAGCCACTAGGTTGTTATCCTCCTCAGACAAAACCTCCACATTCCGCACTTTACACATCTGTGGCTTGAAAACCATCCTGGCAGTCTCTTGAGCCAGCGGAAATAACACAGTTTCAGCGAAAGTGGATTTCTGCGTAGCGCACACCGCCAGTTTAACATCAGAGTCGCGAATGCCGTTAGCGAAACCCTCAGTTTTAAAATGGTCCAGGAACGGGTGACTCTCGCCTGGATATATGAGCTACACTAAACGCCCGATTTCCATTGCGAAATCTTGTAGAGATTCGTTAGGCTTCTGAACTCTACATCGCAATTCCATTCTGTATAAATCGCGCTTGTGCTCACCACCATACTTGCGCTGCAATGCTGCCATTATTTCATTATAGTTGTTTCTGCAGCTTACTGGCACAGTCTCAAGTACCTCTGCGGCTGTACCCTTTAAGGACAAAATCAACTTTAGTGCCTTTTCTTCAGCATCCCATCCATTTCTGCTAGCCACCCTAATGAAGATGCCTAATGTACGCTGCCGTCGAAGCATGGCGCTTTTGTCCGCGCAGAAACCTCCGCAACTGCTCGTACTGGCCCGCCACTACACTCCAGGTTATGCACTTTTTCCTCTAGAGCATGCAATTTTTCTTGAACTGCTGTTCAAGGCCACCGCATTCTAGATGTTGGACTCTATATGCCAGCTCTGAGAATTTATTCTCAATAGAATCCATCCTCCTGTTGATGGCTTCAGAGACCTCTACCAGGATATCGTTCGTGGCCTTATTTGACTCCTGTATCTGCTGAGAGTTCTGTTTTATTTCAGTTATTTCGGCAACAAGCTTGTCCTGCATCTGCTGAGAGTTTTGTTTTATCTCACTTTTTTCGGCTACAAGCTTTTCACTGTTGACCCTTGATGCCTCCTGTATCTGCTGACAGTTCTGTTTCATTTCGATCATCATAGCAGCGAACATTGAATTTATTTCCATGCTGCTGGTCGTGACAGGAGGGCATACCTGCACATCGTCTTTGTCCTCAAACTCGTATGTCCCGATGTCCTTGCCGCGATTCTTAAACTCATCTATTAGCCTCTTCTGCAGTTCAGCCTTGTTACCTGCAGTTGGCAATTCCAGCTTACTGAGCTCCTTTTTCAGCTGTTCAACTTTTAGCTCATCAAATTTCATGATTATTTATTTTAATTTTTTTTAATGTCCTTTTTTTTAAATTACGATGTCCTTTTAATTATTTTTGCAATCCCACATCTGACACCAATTGTTACGTTTTTAGACCTTTTCGTAAAAACGGTTTTATTACTTATCCTTCAAGGATTCGTTTTATTGCATCAAATTAAAACACGGACAAATTAATTTTAGAATATAATGCGGCAACACTTTATTTATTACTTTATTTACACGAGTATTTACTACTCAACACTTAGCGATGTTAACACCTCTATGTTTGATATCACACTGATTCTTGCTGAGTTCTGGCAGCGCCTTTATATAGCAAAAATGACGTCGTCTGGTAACCTCGCGAAAGTTCTGGGTATGGTGGTTGTATTTTACTTGGCATGTGTGTGTTTGTATGACAATGCTGACTTGTTTGGTTTGCTTATGGTAACTATGTGTGTTTGAATGTATGAGTGTTCTGTGTGCTTTGCCTATGGTAACTATGAGTGGTTGTATGAATGAGTGTGTGGTTTTGTTTCTTCTACGTGTATATGGCTGTGTATACTTATGAATCTATTTAGTTTTATTAGCAGCGAATACTTGCATACAAGATCATTAAGAACAACATCTCTTAGCATTGATGTTGCTATGTTTGTTGTTGTTGTGGTTTATTCTTATTGGCACAGCTTGAATGATCTTGTATATTCTGGAGTATTCCATTTCCGTTAATTTGAATATTATCTATATAGTATTTGTAACATTTTGACAACTATAGATAAAATTGCCAGTGCTGCGAAATACATATTGCCACATTGTCGTTTTATTTAAATCTATTTCTAATCTTTGTAACAATATATATATATATATATATATATATATATATATATATATTTATAAATATATACATAAATATATATATATATATATATATATATATATATTTATAAATATATACATAAATATATATATATATATATATATATATATGTATATATATATATATATATATATATATATATACATATATACTATGTATATATATATATATATATATATATATATATATATATACATATATATATATATATATATATATATATATATATATAGTATATATGTATGTATATATATATATATATATATATATATATATTTATGTATTTATTTTTAAATATATATATATATATATATATATATGTATGTGTATATACATATATACTATATATATATATATATATATATATATATATATATATATGTATATATATATATATATATATATATATATATATAGTATATATGTATATATACATATATATATATGTATATATATATATATATATATATATATATATGTATATATATATATATATATATATATATATATATGTATATTTATAAATATAAACATAAATATATATATATATATATATATATATATGTATATATACATATATACTATATATATATATATATATATATATATATATATGTACATATATATATATATATATATATATATATATATATTTATAAATATATACATAAATATATATATATATATATATATATATATGTATATATATATATATATATATATATATATATATATGTATATATACATATTTACTATATATATATATATATATATATATATATACATTTATATATATATATATATATATATATATATATATATATGTATATATACAGTAGAATCTTAAAAAAGTTAACCAAAATGTTCCAAGGGGTATTAACTTTTCTGAACTTTAAACTTTTCTAAGCGCGTTTTCTTAGTCGAAAAAAGGAATAAATAAAGTATGTAATAAATTTTAAAAGTCATACACAACTTTTTTTAGATACAAAATGTTATTTTTTTTCATTATTTATTATTAAAAGGTTTAAATAGTTTTCATTATTACAAATAAGAAGCTTGGGTTTAATGTGTACTGGTTATTAAATTTCACAGTCGTGCTCAGCGTAAAAAATATTAAATTATAGTCGTTTAAAGAAGCAGTCAAGGCTTGTTTGTTTCTTTTCTCTTGTATAATAACTCTTGATCATTTTCGTGCGCATATTGACTAGGTCTGCCACTTGATTTGCATCCTTGTTGCTTTCAAACCATTTTATAACGTTATTGATGCTTTCAACTGCTTTCGAGAAACTTACTTTAGATCGTTGAACATCTTCCTCGATATTATCCCTCGATATTATCCCCAACCTTTGATATCAACAACTGAACTTCGCGAAGTGTATCGTTGTATGGACTATTTGATAGAATCATTTCAGAGAGAGGAATTTCGTCTTCGCTCTCATACTGATCGTCATCCCACTTTTTTATCTTGTTCCATGCTTTTGTCAGGACTTCTCGAGGTAGTTCATCCCACACTAATTTTAGTATCAAAACAGCATCACGGATTGTATGTGCTTTCAAAATATTTTCCACCGGAACGGTTTCTTGCGCGACATTCTTGCACAACAATTTAGATCGATTTCCTAACTTGACCAGTCTTATTGGATTTTGATCCATGGGTTGCAAAACCGCAGTTATGTTAGGTGGTAAGAGCATTGCTGCAATTTGTCAATCATCAGATTGTGACATATCGATTGGCTTATGGGCATTACAGTTATCAATCAGCAACAATGCCTTTGGTGGTAAATTATTATCAGCCGAAAATCTCCGAACCAGTAAAATTGTTCCTGCATAAACCTAAACACGTTAATGTAAATTTTAAAAATTAAGTTCACCTGCTTTATAAAAGAATGATGAAACCAGTTGAAAAATAACTCTGAGGTCATCCACGACTTCTTCGAATTTGTGTACTCCAATGGGTTTTCAAATCCGTTAAAACAACGAGGATTTGCAGATTTACCAATTACCAATGGTTTCACACAACAAAAGAGTTATTATTTCCTTTGCAATTTTTCCGCCCGGTGCTATCTCTTTGGTTGCAGCCACAAATGTTTTATCAGGCAAAAAACGATTTAAAAAAAGTCCAGTTTCATCTGCGTTGTAAAGTTGTGAATCGGATAACTTCATTTCATTGACTTTTGCTCTTAAATTATGAATAAAAGGTGTAACACCTGAGGTTTCACTTGAAAGGATTTCGCTACAAATTTTTGGATTGCGAATACCGTACCTCCTTTTAAAATTTTCTAGCCACCCATCACTGGCATAAAATGTTTTTCCAGGTGGGTGCATTTTTGCGAATTCGTACTTGGCCCTGCTTTTTAAAATTGGTCCATTCAGTGCACAGTTACGCTGTCTTTGGTCTAAAAACCACTTGTACAACTTTGAATTAAGATCAGCATATTCCGATTTATGAAGAGTTTTCCTGTTAGATTTTCCATATGTGTTCGCAACAGCCTCCAAGACTTCGTTACGTTTTTTCTTTATCTTCGATATGGCTACATTGGATACACCATAATTCAACGCCAATCGCTTTCCGTGCATACCTTGATCAAGCATTTCTAAAATCTGCACTTTTTGCTGCAAATCCAACCTGATTTGTGATGATTTCTTCTGCTTTGGCATTTTTTAAATAAGCACTGCACAACTCACAAGCTAAACACTGACGACTAACAAGAACTTCAACAGCAATGTTGAAGATAGACAATATTTTTGGCAGCTCAAAATAAAAAGGAAATTCGGGGAATACCATAATATATTAAACAAAAATAAAGATTTAGCTGCCACTATTATCACTGAAACAGCCGTTGTTTTAAAAAAGTGTACACGCTCTAAAAAGTTAACCGAAAAGTTCACTTTTTAGAGCTGCACGTTGATAATGAAAAACTGTTAACTTATCCGCGTGTTTAACTTTTAAGCGAGTGAACTTTTGTAAGATTCTACTGTACATATATATATATATATATATATATATATATATATATATATACATATATACATATATATATATATATATATATATATATATATACATATGTATATATATATATATATATATATATATATATATGTATTTATATATATATATATATATATATATATATATATATATATACATATATGAGTATATTTAATTTATTTAATTTAAAATAATTTAGTCAAGGGATTTAGTTCTTACAGAATATTATCATGATAATTGAACTAAATATATATAATTTACAAACTTTATGAATTGGTATAAAGAATAATTTTACATTTCACAATATTGGCACTTCAAGAATAGTTAATGAATTCAGACAAATAATTATGTATTTATATTTATGTATATATATATATATATATATATATATATATATATATACATATATATACATATATATATATATATATATATATATATATATATATATTCGAACGAATCAAATTGAAAAGCAAAAACGTAATATATAGGCGATTCTGAGTAATTTTGCTCAAGAGACCATAGCTCTAAGTCGGCTTCGGAGCCCCCAAAATATCAAAATAGAAATTTTTCCGTATATACATAGAACAATTTAATTAAATTCGTATAGATTGACTAACATGCCTCATCAAGATATTGTTGTTTTTGGGTTATCAAGTGATTTAAATGATCTTAGTTTGTCTACTAAATGTGACATTTTAAAATATTTTTTTATAATTTTTTAAAGTGATCGTGCTAAATTTGAAAACAAAATATTCTCATATAAAATTTTTACTCCTCACGTAACAGATAAATTGATCGAAATTTGGTATAAATTAAATATTGAAATCATTAATAGAATGAGTGTTTTAAAAAATTAAACTGATTTTTAAAGCATTTGTTGATTCAATAAACAAATTAATTTATTTTGGCAAATGTAATTGCAAATTAAAACAACAGAATGCTCGTGTAAATTGATTCCAGAACATCTAAAAGAATTTATGATAGACCAGCATAATGATAGAAAATTCGCAATACTTGAATATACGGAGGACGTTGAAGAAGTAGCTACAACAATACCAACACTTACAACTGGTACCGATGATCCAAGATACGAACCACCTGAATTACACATGGATGAAGATGAAAATAAAGCAACAACAGAAGTTGCATAAGCAACTGTTCAAATGAGACGAGGTCATTATACTCAAAGATACGATGCCTTATATTTTGCTATGCTGTGTAATAGATTCGGTGTTTCAGATAGTGTCGCTTCATGTTTACCAACAGCTTTATTCGAAGATATTTGTACATTTTATGGTAATCTTGTTATTATGGATAAATCAAAATTGGTTAGAGAAAAAGTTAAATCTAGAGATGCAGGGCTTCGTACACGACATACAAATTCTTCCATAACTGAATTCTCTTTCGATGGTAGAAAAGATGACTCATTAACTACAGAGCAAATTAATGACAAATTTCATACCACTATGGTAAACCGCATTTAGTTGTTCTGAAGGAGCCCTATAATGAGTTACTTGGATATGTAAATTTGGGTAGTCAAGAAGATGCAAATACCAAACACAGAAAACTGAATGAATTTTTCAACAGTAAAACATTAACATTTGATCAATTAATTCGCAAATGTAGTGATGGTGGCCCAGCAAATACTTTAACAGAAAATGGTGTTTTACGATTACTTGAAAAACAGTTAAATAGACCAATTCACTGGTTTATATGTCTGCTTTATTTTAATGAACTGCCATTTCGTCATTTATATGAAGCATTGGACAAAACAGTCACCAGTGGACCACAAGCAGCAAGTGGAAAGTTATTCAAAGCTATTCAAGAATGTGAGAAATTGCAGGTATGTAACACTTTATTTTATTTAATATCATCATTTATTACGATTATTTATTGTCATTATTTTACTTTTTCGATTGGAATAAAGTTAAAATAATTGCATTTTAATTGATCTAAACATTTCATTTTTCAGGTAGTAGTTGATTTTGATCCAATACCACTGGAGAATATGTCTGCAATGATGGATCATGAACATGTGCTCGAACTATCAAAAGATGTTCAATATTTATATCAAATAGCTAAAGCAATTTCGAATGGTATTGTTCCAGTTTATTTAGCTAACATTAAACCAGGACCAATTGCACATTCTCGTTGGTAAACCAAAGCAAGTCAATTATTACTATTATATGTAACAACTAATATCTACACCATCCGCCAATTTAAAAACTTTGGCAGTTTGTATTATTACAGTTTATGTGCCAATGTACTTCAACGTGCAGTTTTATAACTCTGTTGGTTACGCCAGTGCAATTTTATTATAATTTATACGTTGGACACGATACTTAAAACTAAACTTTTTTAATATTGTAGATGGTGTCATACAAAACAACTTACATTACGCAAGTCCACAATAATTTTGTCCGATTTTATGACGCATTTAATTAAATTCTTCTATGTATATATGGAAAAATTTCTATTTTGAAAGTTTGGGGGGCTCCAGACCCGACATAGAGCTATGGTCTCTTTAGCAAAATTTCTCAAAATCACCTATAGATTACGTGTTTGCTATACGCTTTATCAAAAAAAATTAACCGACCCTAATATATATATATATATATATATATATATATATATGTATATATATATAAATATATATATATGTATATACACATATACATATATATATATTTATATATACATATATATATATATATATATATATATATATATATATATGTATACATATATATATATATATATATATATATATATATTTTTATTTTTTTTTTTCTTTACTCATTTTTTTTTTGTTTTGTTGAAAATATCCCTGAAGAAGCTGCACATTCTTGGTAGCGAAATGTTGGATAGAAATAAAGAATTTATAAAAATTTTTTATATAAAAACAATACAGTGGATCTTTTGCTCAAAAAGAATAGAAGAAACAAAACCACACAACACACAGACCACTGATCCATACAACCACTCATAGTTACCATAGGCAAAACACACAGAACACTCATCCATACAACCACACATAGTTACCATAAGCAAAACACACAAGTCAGCATTTTCATGCATACAAACACACGTATATAGCTACATGTTAAGTAAGGTACAATCAACAACAATCATGCGCAAGAAGCTTCGCGAAGTTACCAGACGACGTCATTTTCGCTATATAAAGGCGCTTCCGGAGCTCAGTGAGTGAGTGTGATTTCAAATATAGACGCGTTAACATCGCTAAGTATTGAGTAGTACAAATACCCGTGTTAATAAAGTAATAAATACAGTGTTGCCGAATTATATTTCTAAAACTAATTTGTCCGTGTTTTAATTTGATGCATTAAAACGAATCCTTGAAGGATAAGTAATGAAACCGTTTTTACGAAAAGGTCTAAAAACGTAACAATTGGTGTCAGAAGTGGGATTGCAAAAATAATTAAAAGGATATTGCAATTTAAGTAAAAAAAAGGACATTAAAAGGAAAAAAAAGAAATATATATAGAAAAACAATCATGAAATTTGATGACCTAAAAGTTGAACAGCTGAAAAAGGAGCTCAGTAAGCTGGAATTGCCAACCGCAAGTAACAAAAGTATTTTTTATTGAGAGTAAGAGGTTACCGCCGCAGTCTAAAACAGTCATATGGGCGCGGATGAAGATTGTGAGGAAAATCGGTTGTGGGTTGTAGAACCAGCAGATCTAAGGAGAAAGCTTATCAAAGCGAAAGCTCTAGTGAAATCTAATAAAGAAGGAATAGTCCCTATAAGAGTTCTTAACTTATCACACCATGAAAAAGTCATCAAAGAAAATTCCGATGTTGGTCAGTGTACTCCAGCAAAGGCAATAATTAACTTCGAGAAGAAGATAGAGCCTACTAATTTCTCCGCAAAAGAACTTGAACAGTTTGAGGAATACGTAGACAGACGGGTAGCAGGTCTATCAGCGACAGATAGAAATAAAGCCAAACAGTTACTAAAAAGGTATGCCAGTATCTTCGCCATGGAAAGCCAAAGCCAGGGTAGAACTGCATTGGTTAAACATGAAATTAACACAGGCGAAGCTAGGCCGATTAAACAGCCACCCAGAAGCGTACCCCTAGCAAAGCGAGATAAAGTGAAAGAGATTGTAAGTGAAATAGAGCGTGATGGCGTAATTGAGCCATCTTCTGGTCCTTGGAGTTCGCCTGTAGTCTTAGTTAAAAAGGAAGATGGCAGTACTAGATTCTGCGTAGACTACAGGAAGCTCAATGACATAACCAAGAAGGACAGTTATCCGCTCCCCAGAATCGATGACACTTTGGACACGCTAGCTGGTACCAAATGGTTCTCTACGCTGGACTTGCGAAGCGGATATTGGAGATTGCAGAGAAAGACAAGGAGAAAACTGCCTTCAGTGTCGGTAACGGATTATGGCAGTTCAAAGTCATGCCATTTGGTCTCTGCAATACTCCGGCCACATTTGAACGCCTAATGGAGAAGGTACTGGAAGGACTTCACTGGAAGACATGCTTGGTATATCTAGATGACATAATCGTGATGGGGAAAACTTTTGATGAATACCTCAAAAACATGGCAGAAGTTCTTCAACGGATATCATCAGCTGGATTGGAACTCAGCTTGAAGAAATGTGCACTGTTCCAGAAAGGAGTAAAGTATTTGGGGCATCGTGTTACAGCAGAAGAAATCTCAACAGATGAAGATAAAACAAAAGCAGTAAGGGACTGACATCAACCTAAAAATCTTCATGAATTGCGCAGCTTTTTGGGCCTTTGTACATACTACAGACGTTTGGTGCCGAATTTTGCCAGTGTAGCTGCAAGCCTGCATGAGCTGACAAAGAAGTCGAGACCATACCATTGGGGCGAGCCACAAGAAAATGCATTCCAGAAACTCAAAGAATTATTATGTACGTCACCAGTGCTAGCGTATCCCATAGCTGGAGAAAAATTTGTGCTGGATGCTTATGCGAGCGGTTATGGCATAGGGGGTGTGCTATCCCAAGTAGTTAATGGCACTGAGAAGGTCATAGGGTACTATAGCCGTGTACTCTCAAAACCTGAGAGGAACTACTGTATGACACGACGTGAGCTTCTCGCGGTACTGGAATGCATTAAACATTACCATAAGTACTTGTATGGTAAACTCTTTACATTAAGGACCGATCATTCTGTACTGAAATGGCTTTTGCAGTTTAAAAATCCTGAAGGGCAACTGGCAAGGTGGATTGAGCGCCTGCAGAGCTACGATTTCAGCATTTAGCATAGAAGGTGCACAGAGCACATAAATGCGGATGCTCTTTCAAGAAAACCCTGCTGTTTAGAGTGTGAACATTGTGTTAGAACCGAGCAAAAGGAAGGCGTTGTGGATGTTCGGCTAATGCACATCGGCCCTGATGAAGACTGGTCAGCGGCACAGA
>OY776278.1:51031360-51091360 GCA_963675445.1 Linnaemya vulpina
TTGCCATCCATCGAGCATGGGAAACGGGTCCTGGAGCTCGGAAATGGTAATTCTCAAGTTTTTCACCCAGAAACAAAAGAATTAATTGTAGCATTTCTTTGTAGTCATCGCGAGGGTGTTTCTCCTTCAATTGATCTAAGCAAAACTCCTTTATGCCGACTTGCATTGCCACAGGAATTTTTCTGACGACTTGATCGTCTATCAAGCCAGAATGGAATGGTTTAACCTTTACAGCGTCCCATTCCTGTTTGAAACGGTCAAAGCAAGGAACGCCTGGTGCACTGGTCTTTCCCATTTTTGTCTCAAAAACTTCCCTTAGCACCAGTTCGTATACGTGGTGTCTGCAAGGTAAATATAAGATTTCTCTCTCCAACAGCCGCTCAAGAGTAACTGCGGCTCCGGAGAATGGGCCACTGTTCGTTGATGTCGTGTCGAAAGAAAGTCCTTGTATTCGATGTGTCATATGCCAAGATGCCAACAGTTGATAAACGGCATGTGCTATTCTGCGGCCTTTTCTTTTCCCATCTTCTACTTTGGGAACTCCAAGAAGTTGTTCTTTTTCTCCGTACGAGACAATTACCGGTAGACGGTCCACCTTCTTTGTACCCACAAAATCCAAAAGCATTTTGCCATCCCAATGGACTACGAAGGATTTAGCTGCGACAAGCTGGAGATAAATGAAACGCGTTGAAGAATAAGAATTCTGAATGAGAGCAAATAAATCTATGCGATCTTACTTCTGGATTGTCTTTCACATAACCCAGCATGTTCTCTCGATTTGAACGCCGACATCTCCGAAGCGACGTACGGTTTATTGTGTATTGTTGAGGATCGCGTCCAAATGCTTCTGCCGCCGCTATCATAATGCCGACCGCGTCTCGGTCAGTCACTTTGCACTTGTCCAAAGCTGATAGGACTCGTTCAGTAAAACATTGTTTGTAACCTCTTATGTCACCAACATTTTATGGGCCAGCTTCTGCCGGGAAGTTTTCGTCCTGTCTCCCATTATCATCGCTTGAATCACTGCTTGAAAATTTAACCACTGCAATTGAAAGAATTTCATTTGAATATAAACATTGGACAAACACACAAAGCGCGAAATAACTTACCGCCTTTAGCGAACTGATCTATACTAGATTCCGTTGCACGTTTGCGTCGCAACTCTTCTTGTTCTTCGCGCACAGCTTTTCTTTTCCTCGTTCGAGTATCAGTAGCGTCCACACCTCCCATAGTTCCTGGCCGGCCATCTTCTCTTTGCTTTAGCAGAAACTCAATGTCTTCGGTATTTGTCATTTTCTCAAGGGCGTTGGCGTGTGCGATGTCGAAAAGATTATCCAAGCTATCAGAAAACTTATTCTCTTTTTCTCTAGTGGACTCAGTTTTTCTGTGAGATGACTTTCTTAAAGCATCCCACTCATCGTGCAGCGCAGCTATTTTTCTTGTAACATCTCCTCTGGCTTTCGTCGGAATAGCTGCTTGGCGCCAAAAAATCATCACTGCGTCCGCGACTATAACCGCACTATTTTTCTTCGACATGTTTCGTTTGCGAATGTTGAAGAAATGCATTCTTAGCACTTGCTTCTTCGACGGTAATTTGTTCCCCGTAATATTCATGCTTGGATAACCAATCAAAAAAATATCGTCGCGCGATCTAAGTTGTGTTGTCATCTTAACTTTGGTGGAATATTGGTGGAATTTCTGTAAAAAAATCAAAAAAATCTCGATATTGTGCAACTGTAAATACATAGATTTTCAGTATTTTTGTATGGGGAGTCCCTCAAGGAGTAGAGATAGAGGGTAAGTTTGTTCGGAAAAGATGTTGGGGATGAAAAGTTAATGGGGGTCGGTCATATATTTTGCCCCCCTACGGGTGACCCCTGATGACCTATGGTGTTTTTCGAAAATACTGAGCAACCTCCATTTTTGTATCGTGACCCCCCTAAGGGGAGGAGCTAGGGGGTGGGTGTCTTGGGGGAAAATGTTGGCGGTAAAAAGTTAATGGGGGTCGGCCATACATTCTTCCCCCCTACGGGTGACCCCTGATGACCTATGGCAATTTCCCCCCTGATTTTGGCAAAGTGGACCTTTTTCTCGGCTCGTGCGCAACCCCTAATTTTTTTTTTTTATTTTTTTTTTCGGCATTGTCATTTTTTTTCAAAAAGGCACGGAATAGAGCCCTCATCTACCAAAATATCGACACAAGGTCCACCCTAATATATATATATATATATATATATATATATTTATATATTTATTTTTAAATATATATATATATATATATATATATATATATATATATATATATATATGTATATATACATATATACTATATATATATATATATATATATATATATATATATATGTATATATATATATATATATATATATATATATAGTATATATGTATATATACTTATATATATATATATATATATATATATATATATATATTTATAAATAAAAACATAAATATATATATATATATATATATATATATATATATATGTATATATACATATATATATACATATATATATATATATATATATATATATATATATCTATATATATATATATATATATATATGTATGTATATATATATATATATATATATATATATATATATATAGTAGAATCTTAAAAAAGTTAACCAAAATGTTCCAAGGGGTATTAACTTTTCTGAACTTTAAACTTTTCTAAGCGCGTTTTTTTAGTAGAAAAAAGAAATAAATAAAGTATGTAATAAATTTTAAAAGTCATACACAACTTTTTTTAGATACAAAATGTTATTTTTTTTCATTATTTATTATTAAAAGGTTTAAATAGTTTTCATTATTACAAATAAGAAACTTGGGTTTAATGTGTACTGGCTATTAAATTTCACAGTCGTGCTCAGCGTAAAAAATATTAATTTATAGTCGTTTAAAGAAGCAGTCAAGGCTTGTTTGTTTCTTTTCTCTTGTATAATAACTCTTGATCATTTTCGTGCGCATATTGACTAGGTCTGCCACTTGATTTGCATCCTTGTTGCTTTCAAACCATTTTATAACGTTATCGATGCTTTCAACTGCTTTCGAGAAACTTACTTTAGATCGTTGAACATCTTCCTCGATAATTGACACGTCGTTTTCATTATCGGTAACTTCCGAATCATCGTTATTTTCTGAAATTTCGTCATTGTTCCAATTTATGATTTCATTAATGCCGATGTCAACATTATCCCCAACCTTTCATATCAACAACTGAACTTCGCGAAGTGTATCGTTGTATAGACTATTTGATAGAATCATTTCAGAGAGAGGAATTTCGTCTTCGCTCTCATACTGATCGTCATCCCACTTTTTTATCTTGTTCCATGCTTTTGTCAGGACTTCTCGAGGTAGTTCATCCCACACTAATTTTAGTATCAAAACAGCATCACGGATTGTATGTGCCTTCAAAATATTTTCCACCGGAACGGTTTCTTGCGTGACATTCTTGCACAACAATTTAGATCGATTTCCTAACTTGACCAGTCTTATTGGATTTTGATCCATGCAAAACCGCAGTTATGTTAGGTGGTAAGAGCATTGCTGCAATTTGTCAATCATCAGATTGTAACATATCGATTGGCTTATGGGCATTACAGTTATCAATCAGCAACAATGCCTTTGGTGGTAAATTATTATCAGCCGAAAATCTCCGAACCAGTAAAATTGTTCCTGCATAAACCTAAACACGTTAATGTAAATTTTAAAAATTAAGTTCACCTGCTTTATAAAAGAATGATGAAACCAGTTGAAAAATAACTCTGAGGTCATCCACGACTTCTTCGAATTTGTGTACTCCAATGGGTTTTCAAATCCCTTAAAACAACGAGGATTTGCAGATTTACCAATTACCAACGGTTTCAATTTGTGCGAACCATCTGCGTTCGCACACAACAAAAGAGTTATTATTTCCTTTGCAATTTTTCCGCCCGGTGCTATCTTTTTGCTTGCAGCCACAAATGTTTTATCAGGCAAAAAACGATTAAAAAAAAAGTCCAGTTTCATCTGCGTTGTAAAGTTGTGAATCGGATAACTTCATTTCATTGACTTTTGCTCTTAAATTATGAATAAAAGGTGTAACACCTGAGGTTTCACTTGAAAGGATTTCGCCACAAATTTTTGGATTGCGAATACCGTACCTCCTTTTAAAATTTTCTAGCCACCCAACACTGGCATAAAATGTTTTTCCAGGTGGGTGCATTTTTGCGAATTCGTACTTGGCCCTGCTTTTTAAAATTGGTCCATTCAGTGCACAGTTACGCTGTCTTTGGTCTAAAAACCACTTGTACAACTTTGAATCAAGATCAGCATATTCCGATTTATGAAGAGTTTTCCTGTTAGATTTTCCATATGTGTTCGCAACAGCCTCCAAGATTTCGTTACGTTTTTTCTTTATCTTCGATATGGCTACATTGGATACACCATAATTCAACGCCAATCGCTTTCCGTGCATACCTTGATCAAGCATTTCTAAAATCTGCACTTTTTGCTGCAAATCCAACCTGATTTGTGATGATTTCTTCTGCTTTGGCATTTTTTAAATAAGCACTGCACAACTCACAAGCTAAACACTGACGACTAACAAGAACTTCAACAGCAATGTTGAAGATAGACAACATTTTTGGCAGCTCAAAATAAAAAGGAAGTTCGGGGAATACCATAATATATTAAACAAAAATAAAGATTTAGCTGCCACTATTATCACTGAAACAGCCGTTGTTTTAAAAAAGTGTACACGCTCTAAAAAGTTAACCGAAAAGTTCACTTTTTAGAGCTGCACGTTGATAATGAAAAACTGTTAACTTATCCGCGTGTTTAACTTTTAAGCGAGTGAACTTTTGTAAGATTCTACTGTACATATATATATATATATATATATATATATATATATATATATATATATATATACATATATATATATATATATATATATATATATATATATATATATACATATGTATATATATAAAGAGTGATTTTTTTGCTATTATCTTTTTGGCAACACTAGTTTTGACAGCTCGCGCACGTTTTGTATCTTGTGTCACTGTCAAACATCTTCAGTTTGGTCTATAATTTAATCATGAATCGTCTTACAAACGAACAACGCTTGCAAATTATTGAATTTTATTACCAAAATGCGTGCTCTGTTAAGAAAGTTCATCGCGCGCTTCTTCCATTTTATGGTCAGTTTAATCGACCTACTGAGGCTTCTATTCGGGCTATTGTAAAAAAATTTCGCACCAAATTTACATTGTTGGACATTAAACCACCAACACGCTTACGTAGAGTGCGAACTGAAGAAAATATCGCAGCCGTATCGGCCAGTGTTGGTGATGACCGTGAATTATCGATTCGGCGCCGTTCGCAGCAATTGGGCCTCTGATACTCCACTACGTGGAAAATTTTGCGGAAGGATTTGGGTGTGAAGCCTTATAAGATACAGCTGGTGCAAGAATTGAAGCCAAACGATCTACCACAACGCCAAATATTTGGTGAATGGGCTCTTGAAAAGTTAAATGAAGATCCACTTTTTTATCGAAGAATTGTGTTCAGCGACGAGGCTCATTTCTGGTTGAATGGATACGTGAACAAGAAAAACTGCCGTATTTGGAGTGAAGTGCAGCCAGAAGCATTGCAAGAGCTACCAATGCATCCACAAAAAACAACCGTTTGGTGCGGATTATGGTCTGGCGGCATCATTGGGCCGTATTTCTTCAAAGATGATGCGAATCACAACGTTACTGTGAATGGTGAGCGCTACCGTGCGATGATAACAAACTTTTTTTTGCCCAAAATGGAAGAGCTTGACTTGCATGACATGTGGTTTCAACAAGACGGTGCCACATGCCACACAGCACGCGAAACAATGGACCAATTGAGAGACGAGTTCGGTGAACAGTTTATTTCACGCTTGGTACCAGTCAATTGGCCGCCCAGATCGTGCGATTTAACGCCTCTAGACTATTTTTTGTGGGGCTATGTTAAGGCTAATGTCTATAGCGACAAGCCCGCTTCGATTGACGCACTGGAAGCCAACATTGCCAACATTATTCGTGAGATACCGGCCGAAATATTAGAAAGAGTATGCCAAAATTGGACTAAGCGGATGGACCATTTGAGGCGCAGCCGCGGCCAACATTTGCATGAAATAATCTTCAAACATTAAATTATATCGACCCAACTGTCAATCCAAATAAATATTATATGCATTTTTCTGAATTTTGTGTGTTTTCTTTTTTTTAAATTTCCGATAGTTCTTATAAAATCACCCATTATATATATATATATGTATTTATATATATATATATATATATATATATATATATATATATATATACATATATGAGTATATTTAATTTATTTGATTTAAAATAATTTAGTCAATACGTATAGTTGTATATTTTATTCGACCTTAGAAATTTATGTATATATGTTTCTTCTTTGTCAGGCTCAAGGTCATAATACATTTAAATAAAACTCTTATTTTGTTTTATTAAATTTTGTCAATTGTTGTATTTTATTATTTTCAATATTTCGAGCCCCTTCGGTGCTCATCTTCAGGAAATATGCTATATAAACCAAAAGTATATAAAATATTATTATATACACAAAACAACAAAAATATCAAATATTATTATATACACAAAACAACAAAAATTATGTCTTACTTAGAGTAAGGTCGTCGGTTGTCCGCTTTCTTAAAAAGCTAAACGCTTACTAAAAAATTCTGTTTGTTTACTTATTTTTGTTTATGTTTAGCTAATACATGTCGATATGTATGCGCGCAATTTTCTGTATCTGTTTTGTAGTTCATTCGTATGTTCGCGGGAGTGTTAATTATATGTAACATCTCAATTATATACCTCTTTTTGTAATTGTTTTCTTGCTGTAAAATTGATGTACTATCAATGTTGGGAGAGTGTCCAGTATTTGCACAGTGGGCCGCTAAGGCTGTTTTTTGGTCTGTAATTCTTTTCCGTGTCTTATAATCAGACTTGTGTGCTGCTAATCTAGTACGCAGTTTAGATTTTGTAGTTCCGACATATATTTTACTGCATTTAATCGACCCATCTCCGTTACATGGAATTTTGTATACCACGTTAGACTTATCCAGTTTATCAACTTTTGATTTTGTATACGAAAATAACTTATTTAAGGTGTTGTCTGTTTTTAATGCAATATTAATGTTTTGTTTGTCGAATAAATCGGAATTAATTATTCTTTCAGAAAAACCGGGGATATGTGTTGTTGACTTATACGTTTTCGCTGTTTTTTCCATTGGCGCGTTATTAATATTTCTAGCTGCATTTTTAACAATAGTATTTGCTAACGTAACCGAGAAGCTATTTTTCTGTAAGATCCTCTTAATCTTATGTATGTTCTCTTTGTGATAAATAGTGTCGCTAATTTTTAGAACCCTCCTTACAAAATTATGTGCAGTGTTAATTTTAATATGTTTAGGGTGATTTGAAAACCAATTAATTAATCGTCCCGAAGCTGTTGGCTTTTGGTACCAGTCAAAGGTTAAACTATTTCCTTTACGTATTATTAACGTATCTAAGTACGGTAATTTGCCGTCTTGTTCTAGTTCCATAGTAAACTGTATATGTCTATGGAAACTATTTAATGCTTCCAATGTTTCCTCTACCATGTTCCTTTTAGTTATACAGAATAAGTCATCAACGTATTTTATCACACATCGTGGTTTATGAATTAGTTTACCAATTGTGGTGTCTAATAAATCTTCCATTATTATGTCCGCTATTACCGGTGATGCTGGTGAACCCATCGGCATTCCTTTTAATTGTTCATACACCTTATCTTTGTATTTAAAATATCTATTATCTTTTATACAAAAACTTAAAATGGTGATGAATAAATCTTGTGGTATTGTTGTGTGTGTTGTAATCTCTTCCCACTTGTTCTTTGTAATTTCTAATGCCAAATTTACCGGTATACTCGGAAAAAGTGAAACAACATCAAATGAAACTAAAACTTCATCATCCTCTAGTTTTATATTTGATAGTTTATTTTTGAATTCTATCGCATCATTCACATTGTATTTGGACTCTTTTGTTAATTTTTTTAAAATGCCCGTTAAGTATTTGCATAATTCGTACGATGGCGAATTTATCGAAGAACAAATTGGCCTTAGTGGCACACCGTCTTTATGAACTTTTGGCAAACCATAAATTCGCGGTGCAGTTGCTACCTTGGTGAGTAATTTAAATCTTCCAAACGAATCAATTATATTTAAACTAAATAATTTCTCTATTATTGTGTTGTTCCGAGTTTGTAACTTTGTTGTTGGATCATTTTTTAGTCTTTTATACGTGCACATATCTTGTATGATATTTCTCATTTTAGTTTCGTAATCAACTTTTTCTATTGCTACCGTCGTGTTGCCTTTATCAGATTTCAAAATTAAAACATTATTATTTCTGTTCAAAAATTTTTTGGTTTCACCCACTGTGTTAATTAACTCCTTCTCTCTGCTTGTGAGTGATCGTTTGCTCAAATAATTATCCAACGTCATTACAAATTTTGTTCTTGCTATCTCTTGTTTTTCTTTTTCTTTATTAGTTTGGATAATATCTTCTCCGTCTGCAATACATTTGAACATTGGAAAATCTTGTTTTCTGATCGGCAGTGCGAATTTTGGTCCAAGCGATAATAATTTCTGAACATTATTTGGTATTGTTATATTAGTTGTGTTTATAAACCACTCTTTATTAAATTTTATATGTGTTCTGTTTTCTTGTGCTATTTTGAGCTCTCGAAACTTTCTAATATGAGTTTCTGTGCTTTTCTTTAGGATGTTTTCATATATCTGTTTTTCACTTGAAAACAACAACACATAATCTGCTTCAACGACATTATTTTTGATGTGTGTAATATTTCTATCTCCTTCCTGTTGATTATGTTTAATTTCTTCATGTTTATATTTAATTAGTAAACTTAAAATTTTTTTATGAAAATTTTCAATATATATATCAGCGAAATTTTTTATCTTTACTATTGTGTCATGTTGTGACTTATTATTAAAACTGAATAGGTTTTTTACGTGTTTTGTTGAATTAGTAAGGAACTTAGGTATTAGACCAAATTTTCTGCATTTTATTAAAAATGTAATTGTGGACTTCAGTTTAGCTTTTGATTTGTTTGTTTTTATGTATTTTCGAATATTTTTATTGGTGATCTTACTATAGTTTTCACGTAAGTGTTTGTATAGCCTCATATTGATGCTTTTCGGCGTGCCCTCCGAATTTTATACGTATAGTTGTATATTTTATTCGACCTTAGAAATTTATGTATATATGTTTCTTCTTTGTCAGGCTCAAGGTCATAATACATTTAAATAAAACTCTTATTTTGTTTTATTAAATTTTTCACAAAGAGAACATACATAAGATTAAGAGGATCTTACAGAAAAATAGCTTCTCGTTTACGTTAGCAAATACTATTGTTAAAAATGCAGCTAGAAATATTAATAACGCGCCAATGGAAAAAACAGCGAAAACGTATAAGTCAACAACACATATCCCCGGTTTTTCTGAAAGAATAATTAATTCCGATTTATTCGACAAACAAAACATTAATATTGCATTAAAAACAGACAACACCTTAAATAAGTTATTTTCGTATACAAAATCAAAAGTTGATAAACTGGATAAGTCTAACGTGGTATACAAAATTCCATGTAACGGAGATGGGTCGATTAAATGCAGTAAAATATATGTCGGAACTACAAAATCTAAACTGCGTACTAGATTAGCAGCACACAAGTCTGATTATAAGACACGGAAAAGAATTACAGACCAAAAAACAGCCTTAGCGGCCCACTGTGCAAATACTGGACACTCTCCCAACATTGATAGTACATCAATTTTACAGCAAGAAAACAATTACAAAAAGAGGTATATAATTGAGATGTTACATATAATTAACACTCCCGCGAACATACGAATGAACTACAAAACAGATACAGAAAATTGCGCGCATACATATCGACATGTATTAGCTAAACATAAACAAAAATAAGTAAACAAACAGAATTTTTTAGTAAGCGTTTAGCTTTTTAAGAAAGCGGACAACCGACGACCTTACTCTAAGTAAGACATAATTTTTGTTGTTTTGTGTATATAATAATATTTGATATTTTTGTTGTTTTGTGTATATAATAATATTTTATATACTTTTGGTTTATATAGCATATTTCCTGAAGATGAGCACCGAAGGGGCTCGAAATATTGAAAATAATAAAATACAACAATTGACAAAATTTAATAAAACAAAATAAGAGTTTTATTTAAATGTATTATGACCTTGAGCCTGACAAAGAAGAAACATATATACATAATTTAGTCAAGGGATTTAGTTCTTACAGAATATTATCATGATAATTGAACTAAATATATATAATTTACAAACTTTATGAATTGGTATAAAGAATAATTTTACATTTCACAATATTGGCACTTCAAGAATAGTTAATGAATTCAGACAAATAATTATGTATCTATATTTATGTATATATATATATATATATATATATATATATATATATATATATATATATACATATATATATATATACATATATATATATATATATATATATATATATATATATTCGAACGAATCAAATTGAAAAGCAAAAACGTAATATATAGGCGATTCTGAGTAATTTTGCTCAAGAGACCATAGCTCTAAGTCGGCTTCGGAGCCCCCAAAATATCAAAATAGAAATTTTTCCGTATATACATACATAGAACAATTTAATTAAATTCGTATAGATTGACTAACATGCCTCATCAAGATATTGTTGTTTTTGGGTTATCAAGTGATTTAAATGATCTTAGTTTGTCTACTAAATGTGACATTTTAAAATATTTTTTTATAATTTTTTAAAGTGATCGTGCTAAATTTGAAAACAAAATATTCTCATATAAAATTTTTACTCCTCACGTAACAGATAAATTGATCGAAATTTGGTATAAATTAAATATTGAAATCATTAATAGAAAGAGTGTTTTAAAAAATTAAACTGATTTTTAAAGCATTTGTTGTTTCAATAAACAAATTAATTTATTTTGGCAAATGTAATTGCAAATTAAAACAACAGAATGCTCGTGTAAATTGATTCCAGAACATCTAAAAGAATTTATGATAGACCAGCATAATGATAGAAAATTCGCAATACTTGAATATACGGAGGACGTTGAAGAAGTAGCTACAACAATACCAACACTTACAACTGGTACCGATGATCCAAGATACGAACCACCTGAATTACACATGGATGAAGATGAAAATAAAGCAACAACAGAAGTTGCATAAGCAACTGTTCAAATGAGACGAGGTCATTATACTCAAAGATACGATGCCTTATATTTTGCTATGCTGTGTGATAGATTCGGTGTTTCAGATAGTGTCGCTTCATGTTTACCAACAGCTTTATTCGAAGATATTTGTACATTTTATGGTAATCTTGTTATTATGGATAAATCAAAATTGGTTAGAGAAAAAGTTAAATCTAGAGATGCAGGGCTTCGTACACGACATACAAATTCTTCCATAACTGAATTCTCTTTCGATGGTAGAAAAGATGACTCATTAACTACAGAGCAAATTAATGACAAATTTCATACCACTATGGTAAACCGCATTTAGTTGTTCTGAAGGAGCCCTATAATGAGTTACTTGGATATGTAAATTTGGGTAGTCAAGAAGATGCAAAAACCAAACACAGAAAACTGAATGAATTTTTCAACAGTAAAACATTAACATTTGATCAATTAATTCGCAAATGTAGTGATGGTGGCCCAGCAAATACTTTAACAGAAAATGGTGTTTTACGATTATTTGAAAAACAGTTAAATAGACCAATTCACTGGTTTATATGTCTGCTTTATTTTAATGAACTGCCATTTCGTCATTTATATGAAGCATTGGACAAAACAGTCACCAGTGGACCACAAGCAGCAAGTGGAAAGTTATTCAAAGCTATTCAAGAATGTGAGAAATTGCAGGTATGTAACACTTTATTTTATTTAATATCATCATTTATTACGATTATTTATTGTCATTATTTTACTTTTTCGATTGGAATAAAGTTAAAATAATTGCATTTTAATTGATCTAAACATTTCATTTTTCAGGTAGTAGTTGATTTTGATCCAATACCACTGGAGAATATGTCTGCAATGATGGATCATGAACATGTGCTCGAACTATCAAAAGATGTTCAATATTTATATCAAATAGCTAAAGCAATTTCGAATGGTATTGTTCCAGTTTATTTAGCTAACATTAAACCAGGACCAATTGCACATTCTCGTTGGTAAACCAAAGCAAGTCAATTATTACTATTATATGTAACAACTAATATCTACACCATCCGCCAATTTAAAAACTTTGGCAATTTATATTATTACAGTTTATGTGCCAATGTACTTCAACGTGCAGTTTTATAACTCTGTTGTGTACGCCAGTGCAATTTTATTATAATTTATACGTTGGACACGATACTTAAAACTAAACTTTTTTAATATTGTAGATGGTGTCATACAAAACAACTTACATTACGCAAGTCCACAATAATTTTGTCCGATTTTATGACGCATTTAATTAAATTCTTCTATGTATATATGGAAAAATTTCTATTTTGAAAGTTTGGGGGGCTCCAGACCCGACATAGAGCTATGGTCTCTTTAGCAAAATTTCTCAAAATCACCTATAGATTACGTGTTTGCTATACGATTTATCAAAAAAAATTAACCGATATATATATATATATATATATATATATATATAAATATATATATATATATATATATATATGTATATACATATATACATATATATATATATATATATATATATATATATATATGTATACATATATATATATATATATATATATATATATTTTTTTTTTTTTCTTTATTCATTTTTTTTTGTTTTGTTGAAAATATCCCTGAAGAAGCTGCACATTGTTGGTAGCGAAATGTTGGATAGAAATAAAGAATTTATAAAAATTTTTTATATAAAAACAATACAGTGGATCTTTTGCTCAAAAAGAATAGAAGAAACAAAACCACACAACACACAGACCACTGATCCATACAACCACTCATAGTTACCATAGGCAAAACACACAGAACACTCATCCATACAACCACACATAGTTACCATAAGCAAAACACACAAGTCAGCATTGTCATGCATACAAACACACGTATATAGCTACATGTTAAGTAAAGTACAATCAACAACAATCATGCCCAAGAAGCTTCGCGAAGTTACCAGACTATATAAAGGCGCTTCCAGAGCTCAGTGAGTGAGTGTGATTTCAAATATAGACGCGTTAACATCGCTAAGTATTGAGTAGTACAAATACCCGTGTTAATAAAGTAATAAATACAGTGTTGCCGAATTATATTTCTAAAACTAATTTGTCCGTGTTTTAATTTGATGCATTAAAGCGAATCCTTGAAGGATAAGTAATGAAACCGTTTTTACGAAAAGGTCTAAAAACGTAACAATTGGTGTCAGAAGTGGGATTGCAAAAATAATTAAAAGGACATTGCAATTTAAGGAAAAAAAGGACATTAAAAGGAAAAAAAAATATATATAAAAAAACAATCATGAAATTTGATGACCTAAAAGTTGAACAGCTGAAAAAGGAGCTCAGTAAGCTGGAATTGCCAACCGCAAGTAACAAAAGTATTTGTTATTGGGAGTAAGACGTTACCGCCGCAGTCTGAAACAGTCATATGGGTGCGGATGAAGATTGTGGGGACAATCGGTTGTGGGTTGTAGAACCAGCAGATTTAAGGAGAGAGCTTATCAAAGCGAAAGCTCTAGTGAAAACTAATAAAGAAGGAATAGTCCCTATAAGAGTGCTTAACTTATCAGACCATGAAAAAGTCATCAAAGAAAATCCGATGTTGGTCAGTGTACTCCAGCAAAGGCAATAATTAACTTCGAGAAGAAGATAGAGCCTACTAATTTCTCCGCAAAAGAACGTGAACAATTTGAGGAATACGTAGACAGACGGGTAGCAGGTCTATCAGCGACAGATAGAAATAAAGACAAACAGTTACTAAAAAGGCACGCCAGTATCTTCGCCATGAAAAGCCAAAGCCAGGGTAGAACTGCACTGGTTTAACATGAAATTAACACAGGCGAAGCTAGGCCGATTAAACAGCCACCCAGAAGCGTACCCCTAGCAAAGCGAGATAAAGTAAAAGAGATTGTAAGTGAAATAGAGCGTGATGGCGTAATTGAGCCATCTTCTGGTCCTTGGAGATCGCCTGTAGTCTTAGTTAAAAAGGAAGATGGCAGTACTAGATTCTGCGTAGACTACAGGAAGCTCAATGACATAACCAAGAAGGACAGTTATCCGCTCCCCAGAATCGATAACACTTTGGACACGCTAGCTGGTACCAAATGGTTCTCTACGCTGGACTTGCGAAGCGGATATTGGCCAGTGGAGATTGCAGAGAAAGACAAGGAGAAAACTGCCTTCAGTGTCGGTAACGGATTATGGCAGTTCAAAGTCATGACATTTGGTCTCTGCAATACTCCGGCCACATTTGAACGCCTAATGGAGAAGGTACTGGAAGGACTTCACTGGAAGACATGCTTGGTATATCTAGATGACATAATCGTGATGGGGAAAACTTTTGATGAATACCTCAAAAACATGGCAGAAGTTCTTGAGCGGATATCATCAGCTGGATTGAAACTCAGCTTGAAGAAATGTGCACTGTTCCAGAAAGGAGTAAAGTATTTGGGGCATCGTGTTACAGCAGAAGAAATCTCAACAGATGAAGATAAGACAAAAGCAGTAAGGGATTGGTATCAACCTAAAAATCTTCATGAATTGCGCAGCTTTTTGAGCCTTTGTACATACTACAGACGTTTTGTGCCGAATTTTGCCAGTGTAGCTGCAAGCCTGCATGAGCTGACAAAGAGGTCGAGACCATACCATTGGGAAGAGCCACAAGAAAATGCATTCCAGAAACTCAAAGAATTATTATGTACGTCACCAGTGCTAGCGTATCCCATAGCTGGAGAAAAATTTGTGCTGGATACTTATGCGAGCGGTTATGGCATAGAGAAGGTCAGAGGGTACTATAGCCGTGTACTCTCAAAACCTGAGAGGAACTACTGTGTGACACGACGTGAGCTTCTGGCGGTACTGGAATGCATTAAACATTACCATAAGTACCTGTATGTTGAACACTTTACATTACGGACCGATTATTCTGTACTGCGATGGCTATTGCAGTTTAAAAATCCTGAAGGGCAACTGGCAAGGTGGATTGAGCGCCTGCAGAGCTACGATTTCAGCATTGAGCATAGAAGAAGACCCTGCTGTTTAGAGTGTGAACATTGTGTTAGAACCGAGCAAAAGGAAGGCGTTGTTGATGTTCGGCTAATGCACATCGGCCCTGATGAAGACTGGTCAGCGGCACAGAGGGACAACGGCATACTAAGGAAAATTATAGCGGCCAAAGAAGACGACAGATGACCATCCCGGAATGAAATTTCGACTGAAACCGTACTCGCCAAATCTTATTGGGCTCAGCGGAACAGCCTCAAGGTAATAAAAGGGTGTTTATACCGCGTATGGGAAAGTGTAGATGGCAAAACAACTTCAAATTTAATAGTTGTGCCATACTCCAAGATAAGTAAAGTTTTACAGGAGTTTCATAATGGACCTAGTGGCCGTCATCTTGGAGTAACAAAAACACTTGAGAAACTGAAGCAGCGTTTTTATTGCGTTGGATGTCAACAAGCCATAGCCGACTGGATAGTAAACTGCCCACAGTGCATAGCGGCCAAAGGGCCAGTAAGGGGAAGCCGGGGACAGCTACAACAATACAACTCAGGACCGGATCGCAATGGATGTAGCAGGTGCCTTTCCCGTCACTGAAGCGTTATGTACTTGTGGTAATGGATTATTTCAGTAAATTGCCAGAGGTATAAGCTATACCTAACCAGGAAGCAAAGACAATTGTAAGTGCAGTCGTCAACAACTGGGTATGTCGCTATGGTGTCCCAATAGAATTACATTTCGACCAAGGAAGAAATTTCGAGTCTGCCATATTCAAGGAAATGTGCGAGTTATATGGGATAAAGAAAACCAGAACAACGCCGTTGCATCCACAGTCTGATGGCCTTACTACTTTTCGTAGGAGTACCTACGAAAAGTAGTAAGCAACCATCAGAAGGAGTGTGACGAGCACATCCCCAAATTTTTGATGGCATATAGGTCAGCTGTACACGACTCAACATCGAGAACGCCAGCCAAAATTATCTTCGGGACCGAATTAAAACTACCTGGTGATTTGGAATTTGGAGTTAAGCCAACTGTAGAAGAAGGAGCTATTACGTCCTAAGAGAAGGAGGACCTAACCGAACTGCATGAGTTCGTGCGTAATAGAAACAAGATGATCAGTGACAAGATGAAGGCTAGGTATGACCGCGCAGCAAATTCGGAGGGATTCACGGAAGGACAATTGGTTTTATTTTATAACCTACAGCGGAAGAGAGGATTGTCCCCAAAATTACAGACTTACTGGGATGGCCCGTATAAAGTGATTAAGAGAGTGAATGATGTTGTATACCGGATACAGAACCATAATAGCCCAAGGTCGAAAATGAAGATAGTACATCTCGAACGATTGGCGCACTATGGAAGAGGTGATTGTATGCCTATTCGGTTCGAACAGGTTTAAGCAGGCAGCAGTGTTACAAAGATTAGAAATAGATTTAAATAAAACGACGATGTGTAATATGTATTTGGCAGCACTGCCAATTAATCTCTAGTTTTCAAAATGTTTCAACCCTGGTCAACACAATATAGATAATATTCAAATTAATGGAACTGGAATACTCCAGAATATACAAGATCATTCGATGCTGTGCCAATAAGTGTAAATAACAACAACAACAAACCCAGCAACATAAATGCTAAGAGACGTTATTCTTAATGATCTTGTATGCAAGTATTCGCTGCTAATAAAGCTAAACAGATTCACAAGTATACACAGCCATATACATATAGAAGAAGAAACAAAACCACACAACACACAGAACACTCATCCATACAACCACTCATAGTTACCATAGACAAAACACACAGAACACTCATACATACAACCAAACATAGTCACCATAAGCAAAGCACGCAAGTCAGTATTGTTATGTATACAAACACACGTATATAGCTACATATTAAGTAAAGCACAACCAACAACAACCATGCCCAGAAGTTTCGCGAAGTTACCAGACGACGTCATTTTTGCTATATAAAGGCGCTGCATGAGCTCAGCGAGTGAGTGTGATTTCAAATATAGACGTGTTAACATCGCTAAGTGTTGAGTAGTACAAATACTCGTGTTAATAAAGTAATAAATAAAGTGTTGCCGCAGCATATTTCTAAAATTAATTTGCTCGTGTTAATTTGATGCAATAAAACGAATCCTTGAAGGATAAGTAATAAAACCGTTTATACGAAAAGGTCTAAAAACGTAACAATATTATAATGTTGAAAGAAAACAACAAATATTTATTGGGGGATTCACACTTCGTGCTATTTAGTCATATTGTCATAAAATTTTAGACTGGTTTAAAAAAAGTTGTTATTGTTCTGCATATAAAAAAGTCATAAAATAATAGCACTATTACAGGTATGTTTTTGTGTTGTCATAAAATAGCTTTGGAGATCTAAGTCGAACTCTGAAAATCTTTAAGCGAGACGGCGATAGTATATGTTTGCCGCCGTTACTTATATATGTTTCAGGACTAAAAAGCGGATAAAAAATTATTCATATCTATATGTCTTTATATTAAATCACATTTTTATAACAAAATATATTATAGGAGCACTAAAACGCAAAAACTAAATACACACAATTGAAAAATTTTTCTCGTTTAAATTACGTAGCTGGCAGCCACTGAACGTTTTTCCATATGCCGCCGCAAAAAAAATTTATTCAGCTCATAACAAGGCAGCAGCTGTTAGAGTTTATATATACAACTTTATTTAGCAGACCAAGTTATGACGGGTTGTTCACATTTGTCGTATTTAATGGTGAAAAATACCCAGAAAAAGCATTAAGAAATTCAACAAAACTAATTAAAAATCGACATCATTAAATAATAACATTCTTGTAAATAAAATGTAATAGATGAAAAATTAAAAAGAACAACTTTTTATTAAATTAAGGCAATAGTTTAGCTAGCCCTAGGTACATTCATTTTATATGCGCCTTAAATCAACTCATATGAGTTTAGCATATCACCAACCAGCCTACAACTATCTCATGACGCACTCGTATTGAATCGATAATAAGCTATCTAAAAATGAGCTAGTTTGTGCTTAGCCTGAAACTGATGCAAAGTGAGTGCACTCATTCCTAGGACATTACATGTTAAAAATTATCCAGCGTTAGTATAGAAAATTAATCAGTGTCGAGTCACCCCTAGCTTATTTATGATCAACCATAAAGGCCCAACTATAATGTGCGTACGCTAGCGCAAGCGATTTTGCGAATACATACAATCATATGTGTGCAACCATAATTTGCTTAGATAACTTTTCGTTAAATTTAATTTTCTTACGCATAGAGCGAAATTTATCGCATTTTCCTTAAGTGGCCAACGTTTTGTTCGATGTTATTGCTAATTTTTTTAGACACACACATGCCATAGACAGTGGTACATGCACACAAGAGAAGCTGCAATGTACGCCGAAATCAATCCTACCGAAAATTTAATAAATAATGTCAAAAATTAATTGAAAAAATTAATGTTTAGCGGTTGTTTATTGTATATATATATATATATATATATATATATATATTATAGTGTATTTGTGTATATTCCTAGGTTGGCAACCACTTGCACACATTGTTATACATTGTTGTACATTGTACTACTTTTCCAATTTATGTCTTAAATTACTTTCTAAATTGGTAATAATCTACTTGTGATAATATATTTATGTATGTATAAATTGAAAATATTTATATATGTATTTACATGTTATGTATATATCATAAATTAGTTTTTGCAAAAGTGCATTGCTTTACAACTGAATGTAAGTATAATATAGCCACACCATTGGTCGCATATGCAATTGACAGTTTTTCGTCGAGTTTTGACAGTAGCCAAAGCTAGCTTAAGGCCTAACTATAATAAACTATTGTTCGGTTCATGCAATAGGAATCTTATAATAAACAACTGTAATATAAATCTTATCATACTTACCTATTAACTCAGAAATCTGAATCTTTCATAATTGATTTAAGAGAAAGAACATTATTTTCAACATTCGTTTATTCATAGTTTTAAGAGAAATTATTTGATGTCGTGAGTAATCGTTGATCACATAACTGCAACCAATGATTGCTTCATTTAGAATATAAAACAATAACGTAAGATTAGAATTTAAGCATTAATTCAATTTTAATTAATAAAGACGGTCAAGTCATTAAAATCGGCGTAGTCGGGAAAATATCCTACGAAAAAGGATAAAAAATAAAAGGCCTGCGAAAAAGAATAATAATATTAAATAAATTTTGCGATACCTAAGGGTCCCTCCAAAATTATAATAATAACTCCACGCAAAGGAGTATAAGTGAATTTGAAAAAAAAAACAATTCTAATAACCTTACGCAAAGCAGTATAAGTGAATTTGAAAAAAAATTCTAATAACTTTACGCAAAGCAGTATAAGTGAATTTGAAAAAAAAAATTCTAATAACTTTACGCAAAGCAGTATAAATGAATTTGAAAAAAAAAATTCTAATAACTTTATGCAAAGCAGTATAAGTGAATTTGAAAAAAAAATCTAAAAGCAGTACAAGTGAATTTGAAAAAAAAAATCTAATAACTTTACGCAAAGCAGTATGAGTGAATTTGAAAAAAATTCTAACTTTACACAAAGCAGTATAAGTGAATTTGAAAAAAAATTCTAATAACTTTACGCAAAGCAGTATAATTGAATTTGAAAAAAAAATTCTAATAACTTTTCGCAAAGCAGTATAAGCGAATTTGATAAAAAAAAATCTTATAACTTTACGCAAAGCAGTATAAGTGAATTTGAAAAAAAAATTCTAATAACTTTACGCAAAGCAGTATAAGAGAATTTGAAAAAAAATTCTAATAACTTTACACAAAGCAGTATAAGTGAATTTGAAAAAAAAACAATTCTAATAACTTTACGCTAAGCAGTATAAGTGAATTTCGAAAAAAAATAATCTGATAACTTTATGCAAAGGAGTGTGACTTTGGAAATAAAAAATTCTAAAAAACAACTCCACACAAAGGAGTTTGTCTATTGGCAACTGTTGTGTTGTATATATATTTTGTGTGTCATCAAGCAACGATTTTGCTCTAGCAGCCCGAGGGTGAAGACGAGACAGAAAAGAAGTCGAATATTTGACGATAACAGAGGAATTCCGAGGATGGACGAACAACTACAGCAGCAATTGCAACAACTGCAGCAACAATTACAACAAGAATTTCATGCGCAGCTTGAACAACAACAGGTACAACTACAGCAACAAGTGCAACAATTACCAATGGGACGAGATATTGACCCCTTAAGATTTTTGGATCTAATCCAGGATTTTGTTGGACGTAAAGCGGAGCTTTACCCTTTCCTGGAAGGATGGAAGGTATAATCGCACATCCCAACGAATGATCTTATCAGCAATAAAGGGCAAGATAAGAGGTAAGGCTAGAGTAATTTTGGAAATACACCCGCACCCATAGACCACTAATTAGACATGACAACTGTGTGTGTAGTGGTAATGTTTTCGACCGATGTTGCGAGAGGGACAGTAAATTTCTTTATTTGCTATTTCTTTTCTTTTTCTTGTCGATATAAAATTACATATTTTTGTTTAAAAAAATTAAAATTTCTTGGCAGGATTACGCAAAAGGAAAAATAGATGATTTTGCGCCAAGTTATTGCTCCAAGTTGGCAATTAATGGATAAAATATCATCTATAGATTCATCCTTTGATTACCAATACTGTGCGAAAATAAACAAAAGCACAGAACATGATGTTTGAGAAATAAATAAAATTTTGTATTATAATTTAAAGCAGTTGGATTTTTAATGATATTGAATGATTAATAAAAAAAAAAAATATATATATATATATATATATATATATAGATAAAGATATATATATATATATATATATATATATATATATATATATATATATATATACAACAATCATCTTATTTAAAAAGTAATATAGTGATGATTGCAACGATTTTCTTAGTCTTAGGTATTTCATTTAATTATTAATTGGCAACATATTTTTATGTAGAAATATTTAGTTTTAAACTGTTTTTCAAATACTACGATACAACAGAGTTTGTGATTGAGCAATTTAAGAACATTACAGCATATTTTGTAATAAATTATTTTTTAAACGTATATATTTTTAATACAAATAAGAAAAAAAGTTTGAATTGAATCATAATTACATTCACTTTAACAATTTTCAACTCTATATGTTTTCCATCAGGCAATTCTTTGTAGACACTGTGAACCTAAAAGAGATACATATACAAATTTCGAATGATATTTTTAAATAAAGTTCAAGATTACACTTTTTAGTTTCACATTTTGTATAACAAAAAAATACTTACATTTTATACACTCTTGCTATTATGCAGTTCACTAATTGATTTTAGACCTTTATACAAATTATCAAATATATTCATCCAGCCGATTTTACATGACATGTGTTATGACTGAAAATTGATTTTCGTAATGTTGGCGTCCCAGTTTTCTTATTTGCAACTGAAATTGACAAACATGATTTTGTTGGAAAAACACCATATCAAAAGCAGGGCAAGTTTAAATATGCACAAAATTAAAGAAAAAAAGCAATCAAAAAAGCGCAAAATAAACACAAAATAAGCCCAAGAATAAGCAAAAAAAGCTCAAATAAGCTTCCAAAAATTAAACAATGTAACCACTTTTCATTTATTTTACTGAAATAATTTTTGATTACAAAGCACAATCATATGTTTTTTTAGATTTTCAAAAAGGAAAGATCTTCGATTATCGCATAAAACTGTAGAATATATTGAAAAAATTCTTTCTACATCATTGGAAGTAGTAGGAGCGAACTTAAACAACAATAATTCGCTTGGAGATAGCGAATCAATGTAGTCATCAGCTTCGCTTTTGTTTAGAAAAATATTATTTTTAATTTTAATTAATGTTTGAATTCCAACGTTTCGATTCATAACTTTATTGAACTTTTCAAAAAATATTTTGTTTTCAAGATTTTTCATCTTTTCTTCCACTTCTTCTATGATGGACAAGCTTTCTTTTAAAGAAAGTCCTCTTCTTTCTAGTTTGATTATACTTCGGCAAATACATTCGAAATTACATTTTATGTACGCAAGATCAGATTTTAAAGATTCATTTTTAAATAGAGTTTTTGAGCCAAGTACCCCATCTAGTTATACAAGGAGCGGGGGGGTCGGTTATATTTGGATACATATCGTGCAATAAACCAATCCGAGATGGTGCCTAGAGATTCATGATTGAATTAAAACTGTTTTAAGCATATTAAAAATATACATATGTATATAAGTATAGTATATATACATATGTACATATATACCACACATAGTATGTATGTATGTATTATATACCTTAAGAAAAACAGCTTTGCAATTTGCAATAAGGGAGTTTACATCTACGAAGTGCAAGCGTATGAAATCTGTAACGTGAAGCATCTGCGGGTATAAAATTTTTAATGATATCATTGTAGAAACCATATACGGTGCCGCGTCAGTAACAACCAACATAACGTTTTTATATTCAATACCTGTTTAAATAAAAAATATTTTTAAACTAGAACCTGATCATGAAATTTGAACTGTATAAATACATACCATTGGGCCATAATAATTGCAAGCTATCTGTAAAAAAAGCTGCCATAGAGCTATTGTTAGCTCTTTCGACGTGTGCCAAATTAAGAAGATAAGACTTTTCTTTTTCTGTTTCATCCAATATGCCAAAAACAAAGTTTGCAACCAGGCATTTTAGACTATCAGTTGTTTCATCTAAAGAAACCCAGATTTTTTTATTAAAAGCTTTCGATTGCAGTTTCTTATTATACTTTTTATAAAGTGTGGGTACATATTTATTTTGTAGAACTGTCTCAGATGGTACAGAATGTTTTGTATACTTTTCTAAGAAAGATTTAACGTCTGAATTATTTATTTTATGTAATGGAATATTTGCTACCAAAAATGTTTGGCATAATTCCATGCTAAATTGGTTTATACTCGGGTCACTTGAGTAACTTGTCAACAATGATTGTGAAGGAGTTGTTTGAGTTTTTTCATCGAACTTTTTGTGTATAGCCGTTCCTAAATGCTGCTGAACGTTAAATACTTTGCATCCAGAAATTGTACAATTGCAAAGCACACAAAAAAGAATTGAACTATCAGCCTTAAACACTCCCGGATATTCTCTTACAATACGAGCATTAAATTCTTTTTTAGTTTCCTTAGGCATTTTTGGTTACACAGAAAATTGTTCACAGTTTAAATAAATTACAATAGTTAACCAGAAACTAACTGCTTTTTTCAGAAGCACAACTACACATTAACAAATGCTAGCAATGCCAAGAGTTAAAGAATAGAAAATTGCATGTGTGAGAAAAGACAAACACACGTTTGCTTTTTATTTGCAACAGAAAGACTCAAAAATTATTTTCAAGGGCTGCCAAATTGCATTATAAGCAAATTCAAGCAGAGTGTATCAAGTAAAGCAATTTTGCAAAAAAAGGTACAAAATAAGCGAAATCAAGCTTTTCCAGCAAAATGCTTGATAAACTTGCCCTGATCATGAGCATATTATCAGTTGAAAAATAAAATAATTAGAAGCACTAGAAAAACATGAAGGATTTGCTTAAATTGTAAAACATGTGTTTAGAGATGACCATGTATAGCTATTTCTTCTAACATACTTATTCCGCATTGTGTTGTTATATTTTCTACTCGTTTGCACTATCGTTAGGCAAAAGCTAATACGGGCCAAAATGAACTATCACTTTTGAGTTTTCTATTTTTTCTGTGCCCGCACCTCTCACGATGGGCGGAGATAAAAAATCAATTAAAATTAAGTTTCGGTGGACTAACCTTAGCCGAATTACTGTATGAAGAGCTTAAAGGTGCTCAGTACAGAGGTGATGTATTGCAGTTTTATAATTTTATACAAGCCAAATTGTCTTTACCTAATCAAAGACAAAAGTTAGACGGCAACTTGATAGAAATAGAACATAATAATAGAGTAGCTTTAAAAGTTTTCATAAATAAATTAAATTAATTAAACCAGGTTCTTTAGAGGTTGCTCTCCACGAGCTTGGTCAAGCAAACTTATCGAAAAAATTAATAATAAGGAAAAAAAATAAATATTGTTATCAAAATAAAAATTTCAAACCTAATCCTGAATACCAAATCCCAAAACATTATCAAACTAAAAATTACAATAAAAAAAAGAGTAATGGACATAATGGTTTTTACCCAACTGAGAATATGTGTTTAGGACGAAGCGATTATCCAAAGCCGGAACCAACGGAGATTAGCTGACAGACTCGAAAACGGGATCATTATATGAATAAAAAACAAAAACCTCAAAATTTTCGGCAAATGGCCTCCAACATGGGGGATCCACCGAATCTGGATTGTCCTATGTTCTTTTTAAGCGAGGGGATAATGCAACCAGAATCTTAATTGATACGGGTTCTACTGACAATCTGATTACAGAAAGTCATTGTCCAAGAAATTTATTATACTCATTGGCACAACCAATAAAGATAAAAACGGCAGCAGGGTTTTTGATTATAGCAAAAGAAGCTATGGTTTCAAAGAATGGCTTACAGGTGCGTCTTAAATACGATGTAATATTTAGAATATCTAATTTTCATTCCATATTCGATAGAATATTTGGATCGAAATTATTGAGTGATAATAATTCCATACTACGAATTTAAGCGTATGCCATTTGGGCTAAAAAATGCCCCAGCATCATTCCCAAGAACGATGAATAATGTGCTTAAAAAATATATTAATAAAATATATGTCATCTATATGGATGATATATTGATTTTCGGTACTTCCCTCCAGGAGCATATATATAGTTTGACAAAGGTATTCTAGGCATTGCAGCAGGCTAATTTAAAAGTATCACTAAATAAAAGTGAGTTTTTGAAATCGGAAATAAATTTCCTTGGTCACATTGTGACATCAGATGGAATAAAGGCAGATCCTAAAAAAATAGAGTGTATACAAAATTCTCCTATTCCAAAGACATTAAAACAACTTCAAGTATTTCTGGAATTGAGCTGATATTATAGGAAGTTTGTCCCAGATTATGCCAAGATAGCAAAACCTTTAACTCTGAGACTATAAAAAGACGGGCAGATCAACCAAAATGACACCGATTATAAGTCTTTTGAGAAATTGGGAATGATATTAACTTCAGATATGGTATTGCGATATCCTGATTTTAAAGAGGATTTCACGCTTACAACAGACCCCAGTAACTTTGCATTGGGTGCTGTATTGTCTCAGAAAAATGGTCCTATAGCCTTAGCTTCAAGAACTCTTAATAATCACGAAATTAACTACAGTGTAATAGAGAAAGAACTACTAGCTATTGTTTGGGCTTGTGGTCAATACAGACTTTATTTGTATGGAATACAGTTTAAATTGCATACAGATCATAAACCACTAATTTGGTTGTCTAGTTTATAAGAACCAAATTCAAAAATGATTCGGTGGAAAATCAAGCTCAACGAATATGAGTTTGATATAGACCACGTACTGGGAAAAGAAAATAAAGTCGCGGATGCGTAATCAAGGGTGGAGAAATGTGCAGAATTGAATATATTTCAATGTGACACATGTTAAAAAAACGACTAGAAGGAAAGAAGTTTTAAATCAGCACGTAAGGCATAAGCATGTTACACAGATTTTTCAGTGTCAACTTTGAATGGTAATACATAAAAGAGAAAAACTAGATTTTAAAATTGTGGATAGAAATACTGTTCAACTTAGAACCAGAAAGATAAAAAGAGGAAAAAGACAAAATTCTCCGGTACCAACAGCGCTCAAGATGATGGATTAGATCATATTGGGATAACAGAAAGACCTTTGCAATTTGCAAATAAACAAATTTTAATTCAAAGGAAGGAAAAAGATTCGTTTGAAGAAAAGCTTTAATTCGGTAAAAAGTTATATAAATTCGAAATCAACTCAAATTACTACAAAATAATTTTGAAAAAAATAATCAGAATACTTGAAAAGGAAGAACATTTGGTGATATATTGTGATATTGAAGAATTATACGATATGATTCAGAATCAGGTTATTGAATTAAAGAATATTAAAAAATTTAAGATATATAGAACTTATACACTACTACAGAATGTAGAAAAAGAAAAGCTGTTAGAAATTATTATGAGGCATCATAAGTATGAAAATAATCACCCTGGAATTGACAAAACATATTACGAAATAAAAGGAAATATTATTACCCAAACACGAGAAAAGAAATAACTAGAATTATAAATAATTGTGAAATTTGCAATTACAAAATGGGAAGAAATCCTGTTAAACTTCCTTTCGAGAAGAGAGAAACCCCTAGTGCACCTTACAAAATATACCACGCCGATGTATGGTTTTTAGACGTAAAAGACCCATACATAACGATAATTGATAAATTCTCGAAATACACCCTTATACAAAGATTGAAGAGAGAACTCCAATTAATTTCATTAAACACTTTACTATACTATTTAATTTGATGAGAACTCCAAAAAAATTTATTCTGGACAATGAACCTGGTTTTAATTCGGCACTGTTTAAAGATTTTCTAGAGAAAAATAATGTATAATATCACTTTACTACTCCCTACCGTCACACAGGTAATTCAGATGTTGAGCGATTTCATAGTAGTCGGAATGAGAATATCAGGATCTTGAAAAAAAAGAAGAAACATCTGACATGGTTTATAATATAGATTATCCTAATTTCATTTACATCAACACCTCGCATTTGATAACTCGTAAGAAACGAATAGAAATTAATTTTCAGGATAATGCCATGGAAAACGAAAAAATTAATGATGCAATTGAGTCAAGAAAGACGAAAAACTTACCATACCTTAATAGAAATAGAAAAGATCAGAAGGTAAATGAGAGTTTCAAAAGGGATTTTAGAGCACATAAGACAGGCTAGAAACGAAAAGGTTGCTTTGAAAAAGATTACTGACAATATATATAGAAATAAAAATCAGAATGTTTACAGGGATCAGTTAATTCGAGCTAGGGATACTTTCAGCTCTTTGGATGTTTTGGTTGATTGCGCTGAAGACAATATTGCTGATGCACTTGAAGAGGACGATCTGGTTAACTTTGCTAATAGCGGCATGTGACACACGCTCAGAAGATTGAGTTTACTGACCTCAACGTAGGAAACGGATTTACTGTGGTAGTTCTAGGTAAAAAACATCTTATTAGAGAATATCACAGCATCGTGCATATATTTAATGTTACAAGTTATGAAGACTACATAGAAAACTTAGAAAATAATAAAATTGATGACGACTATATAAATCAAGAATTACAACATTTGAAGACATCATTGAAAACACTTATTCCACACAGACAGAGACCAGGACATTTTAACATTTTAGTAACGGGACTGAAATATTTATCTGGAACAATGGGCGATGAAGACAGGCAAGAAATAGAAAAAACGTTAGAAATGATGGAAGGTAATGCACATAGTGTAGTTGAACAATCTAATGATCAGATTCAAATAAATAAACGTTTTGATAAATAATTAAGTAAATTGTCTAAAATGTACGATATGGCAAACAAACATCTTTATTATGAGTATGTAACAATTAATAATCAAACCAAACGGCACGAATTGGAGATTCGAAAGACGATTTCATTTCAAATAGAAAAACTAGAAAGAATAATTGACAAGATTGAGGGAATACTTTTGACATCAAGCTTGGGGCTCTTGAGCCAGAACGTTTTGACAGATGAAGAAATAGAAGAACATGACATAACTTTTAAAAAATTACAAAATATTAGAATGACTGTAGCGACAAGTAAAAGAAACATCCTTTTTATTATCCAAATCCCCCAATTGACTCCTGAATTTTATGAAATCTGGTTGTCCAACCAATTCCAAATAACAATAATCTAGAGTTAAGCGAAGAAATACAAACGTATGTTGCAAGAGATAATGTTGTATATTATGAAACTAATTATAAGAAAAATGTAACAATTACAAAAAATAACTGTATTGAAAATGTATTAAATTATAAAAGAATGAAATGTAATTATCGAAAAAATTCGTTTACAAATGTAATAGAAGTAAATTCTAATTTAATTTTTGCTATAAATATGAACAATATTGTTACGTTTTTAGACCTTTTCGTAAAAACGGTTTTATTACTTATCCTTCAAGGATTCGTTTATTGCATCAAATTAAAACACGGACAAATTAATTTTAGAAATATAATGCGGCAACTCTTTATTTATTACTTTATTTACACGAGTATTTGTACTACTTAACCCTCAGCTAACATCGCACGTCTATATTTGAAATCAGACTGACTCCCTGAGCTCTGGCAGCGCCTTTATGTAGTAAAATGACGTCGTTTGGTAACCTCGCGAAAGTTCTGGGCATAGTGGTTGTATTTTACTTCACATGTGTGTGTTTGTATACATGACAATGCTGACTTGTTTGGTTTGCTTATGGTAACTATGTGTGGTTGAATGTATGAGTGTTCTGTGTGTTTTGCCTATGGTAACTATGAGTGGTTGTATGGATGAGTGTGTGGTTTTGTTTCTTCTACGTGTATATGGCTGTGTATACTTGTGAATCTGTTTAGCTTTATTAGCAGCGAATACTTGCATACAAGATCATCATCTCTTAGCATTTATGTAGCTAGGTTTGTTGTTGTTGTGGTAAACTCTTATTGGCACAGCCTTGAATGATCTTGTATATTCTGGAGTATTCCATTTCCGTTAATTTGAATATTATCTCTATAGTGTTGACCAGGGTTGTAACATTTTGACAACTATAGATTAATTGGCAGTGCTGCCAAGTACATATAGCCACATTGTCGTTTTATTTAAATCTATTTCTAATCTTTGTAACACTGCCGCCCACTTAAGCCTGTTCGACCCGAATAGGCAGACAATCACCTCTTCCATAGTGCGCCAATCGTTCGAGATATACTTTCTTCATTTTCGACCTCGGGCTATTGTGCTTCTGTATCCGGTATACAACGTCATTTACTCTCTTAATCACTTTATACGGGCCATCCCAGTGAGTCTGTAATTTTGGGGACAATCCTTTCTTCCGTTGTGGGTTATACAGTAAAACCAATTATCCTTCCATAAATCCCTCCGAGTTTGCTGCGCGGTCATACCTAACCTTCATCTTGTCACTGACCATCTTGATTCTATTGCGCACGAGCTCATGCAGTTCGTTTAAGTCCTCTTTCTCTTGGGACGTAATAGCTCCTGAGTTGTTCTGTTGTAGCTGTCCCCGGCTTCTTCTTACTGGGCCTTTGGCTGCTTTGCACTGTGGGGAGTTTGCTATCCAGTCAGCTACGGCTCGTTGACATCCAACCCAATAAAAACGCTGCTCCAGTTTCTCAAGTGTTTTTGTTACTCCAAGATGATCGCCACTAGGTCCATTATGAAACTCCCGTAACACTTTACTTATCTTGGAGTATGGCACAACTATTAAATTTGAAGTTGTTTTACCATCTACACTTTCCCACACGCGGTATAAACAACCTTTTATTACCTTGAGGCTGTTCCACTGAGCCCAATAAGATTTGGCGAGTGGGCTTTCAGCCGAAATTTCATTCCAGGATGGTCGTCTGTCCTCTTCTTTGGCCGCTATAATTCTACCTGTCTTCCTTGCGCTAAAAATTACCGATCTTTCCGCAGTTAAAGCACTTAGGCTTTTCTTTGATAGCCTTCTCTTCCAGCTGTTGCCGCATTACCTCCTTAACGCTAGCCACTAGGTTGTTATCCTCCTCAGACAAAACCTCCACATTCCGCACTTTACATATCTGTGGCTTGAAAACCATCCTGGCAGTCTCTTGAGCCAGCGGAAATGACACAGTTTCAGCGAAAGTGGATTTCTGCGTAGCGCACACCGCCAGTTTAACATCAGAGTCGCGAATGCCGTTAGCGAAAGCCTCAGTTTTAAAATGGTCCAGGAACGGGTGACTCTCGCCTGGATATATGAGCTACACTAAACGCCCGATTTCCATTGCGAAATCTTGTAGAGATTCTTTAGGCTTCTGAACTCTACATCGTAATTCCATTCTGTATAAATCGCGCTTGTGCTCACCACCATACTTGCGCTGCAATGCTGCCATTATTTCATTATAGTTGTTTCTGCAGCTTACTGGCACAGTCTCAAGTACCTCTGCGGCTGTACCCTTTAAGGACAAAATCAACTCTATGGCCTTTTCTTCAGCATCCCATCCATTTCTGCTAGCAACCGTCTCGAACTGGAATTTGAAGACGCCTAATGGTACGCTGCCGTCGAAGCATGGCGCTTTTAGCCGCGCAGAAACTTCCGCAACTGCTCGTACTGGCCCGCCACTACACTCCAGGTTATGCACTTTGTCTTCTAGAGTATGCAATTTCTCTTCGACCTCCTTTGCATGCTGTTCCAGCTCTGAGAATTTATTCTCAATAGAATCCACCCTCCTGTTAATGGCTTCAGAAACCTCTACCAGGGTCCCGTTCATGGCTTTATTTGACTCCTGTATTTCGGCTACAAATTTTTCTTGCATCTGCTGAGTTTCGGCTACAAGCTGCTCCTGCATCTGCTGAGAGTTCTGTTTTATTTCAGTTATTTCGGCTACAAGCTTGTCACTGTTGATCCTTGATGCCTCCTGCATCTGCTGAGAGATTTGTTTTATTTCAGTTATTTCGCCAACAAGCTTGTCACTGTTGATCATTGATGCCTCCTGCATCTGCTGAGAGTTTTGTTTTATTTCACTTTGTGCTTCATTGATTCCTTTTATCTGGATCATCATAGCAGCGAACATTGAATTTATGTCCATGCTGCTGGTCGTGGGAGGAGGGCATACCTGCACATCGTCTTTGTCCTCAAACTCGTATGTTCCGATGTCAATGCCGCGATTCTTAAACTCATCTATCAGCCTCTTCTGCAGTTCAGCCTTATTACCCACAGTTGGCAATTCCAGCTTGCTGAGCTCCTTTTTCAGCTGTTCAACTTTTAACTCATCAAATTTCATGATTATTTAATTAAATTTTTTTTTAATGTCCTTTTTTCCTTTCTTAAATTGCAATGTCCTTTTAATTATTTTTGCAATCCCACTTCTGACACCAAATGTTACGTTCTTAGACCTTTTCGTAAAAATGGCTTTATTACTTATCCTTCAAGGATTCGTTTATTGAATCAAATTAAAACGCGGACAAATTAATTTTAGAAATATAATGCAGGAACTCTTTATTTATTACTTTATTTACACGAGTATTTGTACTACTCAACCCTCAGCGATGTTAACACGTCTATATTTGAAATCACACTGACTCCCTGAGCTCTAGCAGCGCCTTTATATAGTAAAAATGACGTCGTCTGGTAACCTCGCGAAAGTTCTGGGCATAGTGGTTGTATTTTACTTGACATGTGTGTGTTTGTATACATGACAATGCTGACTTGTTTGGTTTGCTTATGGTAACTATGTGTGGTTGAATGTATGAGTGTTCTGTGTGTTTTGCCTATGGTAACTACCCTGTAGGAATGTGAGCTGACCATAAGCTAACTTATGGTTGACCAGAAATGAGCTAGGGGTGACTCACGACTGACTCATTTTCTATACTAAGTCTGCATCAGATTTAACATGTAATGTCCTAGGGAATGAGTGCACTCGCTTTGCATCAGTTTTCCACTAACCACAAGCTAGCTCATTTTGAGTTAGCTTATGGTTACTCGATTCAATACCAGTGCGTCATAAAATGAAATGCGCATATAAAATGAAAGTACCTATTGCTAGCTAAACTATTGCTTTATTTTAATAAAAAAGTTGATTTTTTTCTTATTAAAAAATATATTTAATAGTATTAAAAATGTCGCCTTTTAAATATTTTATTGAATTTCTTAATGCTTTTTCTGGATCTTCTGCACCGTTAATACGAATTGCATCTAGTTAATGATAAGAAATTAATTAATATTTAAAATAATTCGTTAAGTCATATAATTATCCCACCTTTTAAAGCACCAATAATCCTTTTAAACTTTTTAACTGGCACCTTGCCATGTAGTCCATCAATGTTACATCTCATATTTAGATCTAATGAAAAAATTTTAGTCAGAGTTTTCCGTAGTTTCACCTTTCAATAATGATGACATACAACAAATCTGAAATTATTTATAGATTATATCATTATTTATTTTTATTTTAAATCGAAAAAGACTTACATAGATTGGACCTCTAGCCACCGATGACAAAACGTAACTGACGAAATAACAAGTTTTTTTCTTTTATTCTCTTGTGCAAAAACAGTAAATTTCTCTTGATAGGTATTTAACATGCATAAGAATATAAATGTTTCTTGTTTTCTTTGAACATTATGTTACAAAGAGCAACGACAACTGGTTCACTTCTGCATCAGATTTTAGCTAGCTTATGGCTAGTCTCAAATGAGTTAGCTAATTATCAACCATATTATGAGCTAGCTCACAAATTTCCTTCAGGGTATGAGTGGTTGTATGGATGAGTGTGTGGTTTTGTTTCTTCTACGTGTATATGGCTGTGTATACTTGTGAATCTGTTTAGCTTTATTAGCAGCGAATACTTTAATACAAGATCGTCATCTCTTTGCATTTATGTTGCTAGGTTTGTTGTTGTTGTGGTAAACTCTTATTGGCACAGCCTTGAATGATCTTGTATATTCTAGAGTATTCCATTTCCGTTAATTTGAATATTATCTATATAGTGTTGACCAGGGTTGTAACATTTTGACAACTATAGATTAATTGGCAGTGCTGCCAAGTACATATAGCCACATTGTCGTTTTATTTAAATCTATTTCTAATCTTTGTAACACTGCCGCCCACTTAAGCCTGTTCGACCCGAATAGGCATACAATCACCTCTTCCATAGTGCGCCAATCGTTCGAGATATACTTTCTTCATTTTCGACCTCGGGCTATTGTGCTTCTGTATCCGGTATACAACGTCATTTACTCTCTTAATCACTTTATACGGGCCATCCCAGTGAGTCTGTAATTTTGGGGACAATCCTTTCTTCCGTTGTGGGTTATACAGTAAAACCAATTATCCTTCCATAAATCCCTCCGAGTTTGCTGCGCGGTCATACCTAACCTTCATCTTGTCACTGACCATCTTGATTCTATTGCGCACGAGCTCATGCAGTTCGTTTAAGTCCTCTTTCTCTTGGGACGTAATAGCTCCTGAGTTGTTCTGTTGTAGCTGTCCCCGGCTTCTTCTTACTGGGCCTTTGGCTGCTTTGCACTGTGGGGAGTTTGATATCCAATCAGCTACGGCTCGTTGACATCCAACCAAATAAAAACGCTGCTCCAGTTTCTCAAGTGTTTTTGTTACTCCAAGATGATCGCCACTAGGTCCATTATCAAACTCCCGTAACACTTTACTTATCTTGGAGTATGGCACAACTATTAAATTTGAAGTTGTTTTACCATCTACACTTTCCCACACGCGGTATAAACAACCTTTTATTACCTTGAGGCTGTTCCACTGAGCCCAATAAGATTTAGCGAGTGGGCTTTCAGCCGAAATTTCATTCCAGGATGGTCGTCTGTCCTCTTCTTTGGCCGCTATAATTTTCTTCAGTATATCGTCGTCCCTCTGTGCCGCTGACCAGTGAAGACTGGTCGGCTAATGCACAGGGCCGATGTGCATTAGCCGAACATCCACAATGCCTTCCTTTTGCTCGGTTCTAACACAATGTTTACACTCTAAACAGCAGGGTCTTCTTGAAAGAGCATCCGCATTGTTATACTTTGTGCCTCTTCTATGCTCAATGCTCTTTCTTGGTGGCAAAACAGATCTACCTCTCTTCCTTGATGCCTTGCAGCTGCGCTGAAAATGACCGATCCTTCCGCAGTTGAAGCGCTTAGGCTTTTTTTGATATCACTTTGTGCCAGCAGTTGTCGCATTGCCTCCTAAAAGCTGGCAATTAGGTTGTTATCTTTCTCAGACAAAAGCTTCACATTCCGCACTCTACCTGTCTTCCTTGATGCTTTGCACGTGCGCTAAAAATGACCGATCTTTCCGCAGTTAAAGCACTTAGGCTTTTCTTTGATAGCCTTCTCTTCCAGCAGTTGCCGCATTGCCTCCTTAACGCTAGCCACTAGGTTGTTATCCTCCTCAGACAAAACCTCCACATTCCGCACTTTACATATTTGTGGCTTGAAAACCATCCTGGCAGTCTCTTGAGCCAGCGGAAATGACACAGTTTCAGCGAAAGTGGATTTCTGCGTAGCGCACACCGCCAGTTTAACATCAGAGTCGCGAATGCCGTTAGCGAAAGCCTCAGTTTTAAAATGGTCCCGGAACGGGTGACTCTCGCCTGGATATATGAGCTACACTAAACGCCCGATTTCCATTGCGAAATCTTGTAGAGATTCGTTAGGCTTCTGAACTCTACATCGCAATTCCATTCTGTATAAATCGCGCTTGTGCTCACCACCATACTTGCGCTGCAATGCTGCCATTATTTCATTATAGTTGTTTCTGCAGCTTACTGGCACAGTCTCAAGTACCTCTGCGGCTGTGCCCTTTAAGTACAAAATCAACTCTATGGCCTTTTCTTCAGCATCCCATCCATTTCTGCTAGCAACCGTCTCGAACTGGAATTTGAAGACGCCTAATGGTACGCTGCCGTCGAAGCATGGCGCTTTTAGCCGCGCAGAAACTTCCGCAACTGCTCGCACTGGCCCGCCACTACACTCCAGGTTATGCACTTTGTCCTCTAGAGTATGCAATTTCTCTTCGACCTCCTTTGCATGCTGTTCCAGCTCTGAGAATTTATTCTCAATAGAATCCACCCTCCTGTTAATGGCTTCAGAAACCTCTACCAGGGTCCCGTTCATGGCTTTATTTGACTCCTGTATTTCGGCTACAAATTTTTCTTGCATCTGCTGAGTTTCGGCTACAAGCTGCTCCTGCATCTGCTGAGAGTTCTGTTTTATTTCAGTTATTTCGGCTACAAGCTTGTCACTGTTGATCCTTGATGCCTCCTACATCTGCTGAGTGTTTTGTTTTATTTCACTTTGTGCTTCACTGACTCCTTTTATCTGGATCATCATAGCAGCGAACATTGAATTTATGTCCATGCTGCTGGTCGTGGGAGGAGGGCATACCTGCACATCGTCTTTGTCCTCAAACTCGTATGTCCCGATGTCAATGCCGCGATTCTTAAACTCATCTATCAGCCTCTTCTGCAGTTCAGCCTTATTACCCACAGTTGGCAATTCCAGCTTGCTGAGCTCCTTTTTCAGCTGTTCAACTTTTAACTCATCAAATTTCATGATTATTTAATTAAATTTTTGTTTAATGTCCTTTTTTTCCTTTCTTAAATTGCAATGTCCTTTTAATTATTTTTGCAATCCCACTTCTGACACCAATTGTTACTTTCTTAGACCTTTTCGTAAAAACGGTTTTATTACTTATCCTTCAAGGATTCGTTTATTGCATCAAACTAAAACACGGACAAATTAATTTTAGAAATATAATGCGGGAACTCTTTATTTAATACTTTATTTACACGAGTATTTGTACTACTCAACCCTCAGCGATGTTAACACGTCTATATTTGAAATCACACTGACTCCCTGAGCTCTAGCAGCGCCTTTATATAGTAAAAATGACGTCGTCTGGTAACCTCGCGAAAGTTCTGGGCATAGTGGTTGTATTTTACTTGACATGTGTGTGTTTGTATACATGACAATGCTGACTTGTTTGGTTTGCTTATGGTAACTATGTGTGGTTGAATGTATGAGTGTTCTGTGTGTTTTGCCTATGGTAACTACCCTGTAGGAATGTGAGCTGACCATAAGCTAACTTATGGTTGACCAGAAATGAGCTAGGGGTGACTCACGACTGACTCATTTTCTATACCAAGTCTGCATCAGATTTAACATGTAAAGTCCTATGGAATGAGTGCACTCGCTTTGCATCAGTTTTCCACTAACCACAAGCTAGCTCATTTTGAGTTAGCTTATGGTTACTCGATTCAATACCAGTGCGTCATAAAATGAAATGCGCATATAAAATGAAAGTACCTATTGCTAGCTAAACTATTGCTTTATTTTAATAAAAAAGTTGATTTTTTTTTTATTAAAAAAAAATATATCTAATAGTATTAAAAATGTCGCCTTTTAAATATTTTATTGAATTTCTTAATGCTTTTTCTGGATCTTCTGTACCGTTAATACGAATTGCATCTAGTTAATGATAAGAAATTAATTAATATTTAAAATAATTCCTTAAGTCATATAATTATCTCACCTTTTAAAGCACCAATAATCCTTTTAAACTTTTTAACTGGCACCTTGCCATGTAGTCCATCAATGTTACATCTCATATTTAGATCTAATGAAAAAATTTTAGTCAGAGTTTTCCGTAGTTTCACCTTTCAATAATGATGACATACAACAAATCTGAAATTATTTATAGATTATATCATTATTTATTTTTATTTTAAATCGAAAAAGACTTACATAGATTGGACCTCTAGCCACCGATGACAAAACGTAACTGACGAAATAACAAGTTTTTTTCTTTTATTCTCTTGTGCAAAAACAGTAAATTTCTATTGATAGGTATTTAACATGCATAAGAATATAAATGTTTCTTGTTTTCTTTGAACATTATGTTACAAAGAGCAACGACAACTGGTTCACTTCTGCATCAGATTTTAGCTACCTTATGGCTAGTCTCAAATGAGTTAGCTAATTATCAACCATATTATGAGCTAGCTCACAAATTTCCTTCAGGGTATGAGTGGTTGTATGGATGAGTGTGTGGTTTTGATTCTTGTACGTGTATATGGCTGTGTATACTTGTGAATCTGTTTAGCTTTATTAGCAGCGAAAACTTGCATACAAGATCATCATCTCTTAGCATTTATGTTGCTAGGTTTGTTGTTGTTGTGGTAAACTCTTATTGGCACAGCCTTGAATGATCTTGTATATTCTGGAGTATTCCATTTCCGTTAATTTGAATATTATCTATAGAGTGTTGACCAGGGTTGTAACATTTTGACATCTATAGATTAATTGGCAGTGCTGCCAAGTACATATAGCCACATTGTCGTTTTATTTAAATCTATTTCTAATCTTTGTAACAATATATTGTAATCATAGTTGCAACGACTTTGTTCGTTGGGTGTTTGAGCAATAAATTTAAATCTAAGAAAATAATCGTATCGTTTCCCAAAAATCCTTCAGACTTTGGGAACCAATCTTCGTCCGGGGGAGTTTTATCCAACACTGTCAACACTGTTATGGTGACTAAGTGTCCCATAGTTATATGAATCCTATAATAAACTATTGTAATGTGAATCTTACTAATTCGGTTCATACAGTAGGAATCTTATAATAAACAACTGTAATATAAATCTTATCATACTTACCGTTTTAATTCAAAAATCTGAATCTTTCATAATTGATTTAAGAGAAAGAACATTATTTTCAACATTCGTTTATTCATAGTTTTAAGAAAAATTATTTGATATCGTGAGTAACCGTTGATCATATAACTGCAACCAATGATTGCTTCATTTAGAATATAAAACAATAATGTAAGTTTAGAATTTAAACATTAATTTAATTTTAATTAATAAAGACGGTCGTCATTAAAATTTATATATATATATATATATATATATATATATATACATATATATATATATATATATATATATATTTATATATATATATATACATATATATATATATATATATATATATATATATAAATATATATATATATATATATATATATATATATATATATACATATATATATATATATATATATATATATATATATATACTTACATATATATATATATATATATATATATATACATATGTATGTATATATATATATATATATATATATATATATATATATATATATAGATATATATATATATATATATATATATATATATATATATGTCTGCATATATATATATATATATATTTATATATATATATATGTATATAAATAAATATATATATATATATATATATATATATATATATATAATGTTCTTCTAATTTCTTCGATCGAATTATACATATGTAGATATTTAGGGCCGATTATGGCTTACAACACAAAAATGTTGTGGTGTTTTAGTTACAACCCAACACTAACCCTTTTTGCTATTATGGTTTACAACAGCTAGCTGATGTGTATGTCACAGAGTTGTAATGTAATTGTAGTAGATATTTTCATAAAAAGCATAGCTGCGCGCCAACAAATGTCAAGGTAAAAAATTAAATAAACGTATTCTTCGTCAGAAATGCATAAATAACACAAAAAGAATTATGGATATTAACGTTGATTTATATTTTGAAGATGAAATTGAAAGTAAAAATAATACATACATACATGTAGGGTTGCCAGTCGGGCTTGTTTTGGCTGGATTGTCCAGCTTTTTCAGTACCTGTCCAGTTTCAAGCTAAAATAAAATTTGTCCAGCTATAACAACTTTTCACAAAATGTTCTCAATAATTATTGCCTTATATACAATTTTTAATAATTTTTTACACTCATATACAGACGAATGAAAATCGTTGCTTTTTTGTATGATTTTGTTTTTTCATTATATAATTTTAACGTTAGTTTATTTTGATCTTAGCTACATATAGTATGTATATCGATATGGCTTAATGAACTGAAAAAAATTTTAATTTAGTTATATATTGATATTTTAATAGTATATTGAAGTATTATTAAAAATTTTAAAAACAATGTAAGCATATATTTTTTAATAAAATTGCTTGTATGACAAAAAAGTAACTATTTTTCGCGAAAATTTTATTTCAAAATGTCCAGGTTTTTTTTAATAATTCCGCTTTTTTTAATTTTGTTACTCTCAATCTGACAAACCTACATACACGGCACGTATTTCAAAAAATATTCGCGACAAATGAAATCCATTCGAGTTACCAAATATTGAGTACGTATGATTTTTCTAAAATAATAAATTTTTAAAATGTATTAATTATACATATATTTTATAGATTATATTTTATAGATTTTTGTTTTTTTTACAAAAGCTTGGCTCTTTTTTAACACCTTCAATCCGCTGCTCTGCCATTCCACCGGTTTTAAAATTGTGCTGATGGTAGTTATCAAAGAAGCAACGGCAATGATTTTAATATTGGAATTTCACAACTAACTGTTCGCTGCACCAGTACTTTGAAAATTTATCTTGTTTGAAGCCAATTTTCTTTTCAAATTGGCTTTACAGTGGGTCCATACCTGTGATTAAAGAAATAATTTTACGTAAGGTAATATAAATTATTCAGTTGATCTGCTACTAACTCGTTGCCATTATTCTGTAGTTTTAATAGCAGGTCCTAAGCTATTTAACTGGTTAAATTGATCCCATTTCCCTTTGAGATACATTTGCTACATCCAAATGGCAGCTTCTCTCGGCCAATCTCTGGATTCATTTTCATAAGGTCAACCAGTTTTTCCATTTGTTTTTTATTTGCAATTTTGCTAAGAACAAATAATAAATAATTATTTTTCTGCTTTTTAGATTTTATATGTTTACTTACAAATATTTCTCCATTTTGCTGTTTTAACTTGTAACGCTTGCGAGACAACACCTAATGGGCTGTTGTACGTTTCTGACAGTACTGACAACACACACACATGATGTAAACGATAATCGGTGTTGTCAAAGACAAACAACTTAACATACAACATTACAAACAACAGTTGTAAACCATAATCGCTTTTCCAAAAATACAACATTAAACCTACAACTGTTATAAACCATAATCGGGCCCAATATTCGTATTTCTATCGTTCGGCTATAAGTCATGTTTTGAAAAATTCAATAAACATTAAATATTTTTGATTATTTAATCTTTATTTAATCTTATCTTTGTTTACAATATTTTTCGGAAAATTGTTCATGTCTAGGATTTCTTTTATTTTTCGTAAATTTTCCTCATGATACCTATCGTCACTAACGATGAGTACTCGTCTGATGAAATTATTTGCTGTATTTATTATAATTCTTCTCGGATGTTTGGAATGAAAATTAATCAGACGACCGGATGCAGTGGGTTTTTGATACCAGTTAACCGTCATCATATTTTGGTGCCTACTAACAATTGCATCTAAATATGGTGATTTATTATCTTTTTCCGTTTCCACTGTAAATTGTATTTGTGTATTATACCCATTTAAAACATTTAAACTTCCTCTGTCGTATCTCTATTTATGATAGCAAATATTTCATCTACGTATTTTGTTAATAGTCTGGGTTTTACTCTTAGTTTTGTAAGGGATTGATCCAGTAACTCCTCCATAACAATATCGGAAACAACTGATCCCATCGGCATTCTCTTACATTGTCCATAAATTCGTTCTTCATATTTAAATAACGGCTGTCTGATGCAAAACCTTAGTAACTCCATGAAAAGGTATTTTGGTATTTTTGTGTGTTGTTGTAATATGTCCCACTTATTTTCTATTATTTGTAGTGCTAAATTTGTAGGTGTGCTCGGAAATAGCAATACTACGTCATATGATACCATAATGTCGTTTTTGTCTAGTCTCTTATTATTTACCTTTGATTTGAATTCCACTGAATCTCTTACATTGTAAGTTGAGTTTGTGCTTAAATCTTTTAAAATGTGTACTAAATATTTGCAAAGTTCATATGATGGTGCATTTTGTGATGAACAAATTGTTCTCAAAGGTGTTCCTATTTTGTGTACTTTCGGTAACCCATATATTCTGGGTGCTATAGACGTACTTGTTTTATTTTATTCTTCTCTGTAGATGTTATAATATTTACATTATATAATTTGTCAATTAATGTATTATTTTTTGTTTCTAATGTTGACGTTGGATCTCTTTTCAGACGTCTATAAGTACACTTGTAATTTATAATTCAGGTCATTTTTTCCTTATAATAATTTTTAGTCATAACTACAGTTTTATTTCCTTTGTCAGAATTTAATATTAGCAAATAGATAGAATAGAATATTAGTTAAAATTTTCTATAATTTTCATATAAAATTATTAAATTTATTAATGCAACAAAAACACGAATTGCTTAAAATACATAATAAACAAACAACAACTTAACGGCGAAAGTTGATTCCCTATTGGACGAAGAGGACAGGACATTATTCTTTGAAAGCGAGAGTATGTTATATGAGAAGCTAAATAAGACACAAAAAGGACAATTTGTTGGTTCTCCGATTAAGAAATGCGCTGGAGTCAAAGCATTCAGATCCGATGGGTCAGAGGACAATGGACAAAGAGGTCGTGAATTTAGTACACTTTCAATTTGGCAAAGAAGCGTTGCCAGTTCTTAAAAATTTAGAGTTTTATCGTGCACTAATCGTTTTAAGTGATACTTTACAGATTTTACTCCTGCCTCCCAAAGACCACCGAAATTGGGCGAGGCAGGGGGAATGAAATGTCATTCTGTGCCTATTAGAGTTAGCCTTTGAAGTAAATCCTCAGGAAGTGATTTTTTATTTTGGTGTAGAAGAACCGCCTAAACGCAGCTAAAAAGGAGTTTGTGGATAAATCTGAAACAGCTTCTAGGTGTATGGCTTTCGTAACCATACACACAAAAACGCAAATATATCCCTTTGAAACGGCAGCAGATCTTAATTTAGAATTTTTTATTAGTATAGGGCCAGCATAGTCGACACCACTATGCTTAAACGGTCTGGTAGGTTGTAGTCAAATAGATGGCAAATTTCCCATTATCTGGGTTGCAGTTTTAGCAGAATAAGTGAAGACTTAGCCAGTTGATTTCCTGCAATAATCCAATACTTCCTGTTCACATAGGACATTGTTAATGTTATTCCACCATGTAAGGTTTTTTCATGAGAATCCAGCACTATTAGTTTGGCTAGGGGGTTTTTTCTCGATAAAAGAATAGGGTGTTTGACATTAAAAGGTAAGTTCGCATTTTGAAGACGACCACCAACACGTATTATGCCTTCGTCGTCTATAAAAGGCATTAGTTTCTGTATTGAATTATGTTTGACATCATGCTTACGAACGAGAAGTTCCTTTTCTTCGAAAAAATCAATATTTTGAGTTATTTTTATTAAGTTTAATAGCGTCTGATTGAGAATAGTTGGTGTTAGTGGACCAGTTTGCCTAGAGTTACCATTCTTTATGTTGTGAGCAAATTGATAGGAAATTGAGATTGCTCTCAAAAGCATATTTAACTTAGAAAACTTCAATAAAAAAATAGGGATATTTCGAAGCCTGGACACTATTTTCTGATATTATAATATCTTCGGCCGTATTCTCTTTAGGTAAAATGTTCAAGGAAAACGTTATTGGTTGTAACAACCCTTAGATACACTGCTGCAGCATATGCCACTGTTGAGGCATCGCAAAAACAATGAAGTTCAAGTTTATAGTAGTCAGATATATTAAGCCATTTAGAAATGTTTAGCTTTGAAAATTCAGAAAACGTTGATCTGTATTTTAACCACTTTTCCTCTAATTCTCGAAGAATCGGCTCATCCCAATCGACTCCATGTTCCCATAACTGTTTAAAAAGAGATTTCGCAATAATAGTACAAGGTGTAAGCCACCCTAAAGGATCATATACATGTGCAGTTTCAGATAAAATAATTCTTTTTGAGACTTGACGATTAGCATCAGTGTTAATTTTAAAAGAAAAGGTGTCGTCAGTCGTATTCCACTGGATACCAAGTGTCTTGACTACATTGTTACCTTCGAAATTTAAAGTCAAAGATATAAGTCAAATAATTCAGAGGAATTTGTTATCCATTTTCTTAGTTTACATCCACCCTTTTCTAATAGAGAGCATAGGTTTCTTTGCAAACTGATTGCATTTTTCACACAATCAGCCCCAGAAATAATATCGTCAACATATGAGTCATATACCAGAATTTTAGATTCCTTAGGAAACTCGGTTTCGTAGTCTTCTGCTATTTGTTTCAAAATTACAGGATGAAGCTTCTAAGTTAAACGAACGTATTTCCGCTTATGGTAAATTGTTTGACGATTTTAAATCGTTAGATAATCTGAAGTCTCCTCCACAAAAAAAACCTCGTAAGTCACCTAGAATCAACAACAAAGAAAAATGTGATGATCCTCCGGCTGTTTCGTGCAAACCTACATCATCTTTAGGAACTGGTTTAAATACATGCCCTTCAATAAACACAGAATTAAATATCGCTAATTCACAGCAAAGTTATGCTGAAGCTGTCACCGAAATTAATCATACTACTATTGATCCGCTACAATCACATTCGGAGGTAGGTGCTTATAGTTCGCTACGAGCAGTACCTCCTAGAAAAACAATTTTCGTTTCTCGTTTGGCAAGCGATACTACTTCGGGTTCAGTTGAATCTTACGTAAAAAGTAAAATTGGCAACCATGCAGCTATCTCAATTCATAAATTCAATTTTTCTCAACCCAGATCTATATCATCTTTCAAAATTACGGTTTCTGTAGATCTTTATGATACTATACTTGATCCTAATTTCTGGCCAAATAATACTCTTGTTCGGGAATATGTGTATAGAAGTAGATCACAAAATATTGAAGTGCTGCCACAACGTCAATCTAACGCTCCAAAAAACTAAATGCAACTACTGATTATATTTCTATTGTTTACCAAAATGTCCGTGGCTTGAGAACTAAACTATCAACTCTATATATGGAAAGCTTCAACATTGATCATCATGTCTTGGTGTTCACAGAAACATGGCTCAATGACAATTTTTTAAATACCGAAATACTTTGTAACAACTTCAATATATTTCGCCGTGATCGTGGTAACAGAAGTACTGGTGGTGGTGTTCTTATTGCAGTTTCTTCTGATTTTTCTTCTGAGGTCGTCATCATTGATTCTTCGCTTGATATAGAATTTATATCTGTAGTAATAAAACTTAATCATAAAAGAGTATATGTTACCTGTTCTTATATTCCACCATCTTCCCCGCAAATTTTATATACTATGCATGCCGAAGCTATAGGATTAATCGCTCGTTCCGCTTTTGCTGGTGACTCTGTCTTTGTTTTTGGTGATTTTAACTTACCTTCCATTGCCTGGGCATATCTGCCTGAAGATAAATATTTTATTCAAACGAAGCAGAATTCGAATCATGCCGAATTTTTCAACATCTTATATGACCTTAACCTATACCAAATAAATGGAATTTTCAATAACTACAATAGGATATTAGATTTAATATTCGTCAATGATGTGGCTGAGTGTTTCATTAGGCGCTCATCCCCCATTACAACTCCTGAAGACTGTTACCATCCCTCAATAGAAGTAGTGGTTTCAATTCTATCAAAATCAGTTAGGCCCTAGTTTTGCAGAAATGAAATTGTCTACTCGTTCAAACATACTAACTACAATATGTTAAATGAGCTGTTCGCTGACACAAATTGGGGCAATATTTTATCGTACCATACTGATGTCGACCAGATGACTAAAGCCTTCTATAATAAGATTTACTCCTTTATAGATTTGTGTGTTCCAAAAATAAAACCTAAGAAAACAACTGGTCCACCCTGGAATAATAAACTTTTGACTCGTGCCAAAAATAAGAAAAATAAGTGCTTTAAAAAATTTAAACAGTCTGGTTCCCCTGCAGACTATCTAAGGTATTCGATTAGCCGCTCTGGATACATTTCGCTTAATAAGACATGCTATGATAACTATATAAACAGAATGAAATATAATTTTAAACGTAATCCAAAGTCATTTTTCAAATTTGTCAATTCCAAGCGAAAAATAACTGGCTTTCCTTCTTGTATGAAGTTTCAACAAATGGAATCCTGTGATGACGCCATTATAAGCAATTTATTTGCCGATTTTTTCTCGACAACTTATTCGGATGCTACCTACGACAATTCGTTTAACTATCCAGTCAGGATAACAGCCAACCAATCAACCTCTATTCAATTTATTGATATATCAACAATCCGCATGGAATCAAAACGCCTTAAATTTTCTTTCAACTTTGGTCCAGATAAAATTCCTAGCAACATTTTGATAAACTGTGCTGACAGTATTGCTGTGCCATTAGCACTTTTATTCAATGCGTCAATAAAATCTGGTCATTTTCCTTATGTATGGAAGAATTCCTTTATAATTCCATTGTTGAAATCAGGAAATAAATCTGATATAGCCAACTATCGTGGTATTGCAAAACTGAGTGTTATTCCCAAACTATTTGAAAAAATTGTCACCGATCACTTAAGTTATCAAGTATCAAATTTGATATCACCATGTCAGCATGGTTTTCAAAAAAGGTGCTCTACTACAACGAATCTGCTGCACCTTACAACCGAAATATATCGTGGATTTTTTCAACAACAACAAACCGATGTGATCTACACTGATTTTAGCAAAGCCTTCGATAAAGTCAACCATATGCTTCTGAAAATTAAACTGCATTTGCTTGGCTTTACGGATCTTAGTATAAAATGGATATATTCATACCTGAGTGATAGAAAACAAACCGTTTGTTTTAAAAATATATATTCCAGAAGCATTGATGTTTTATCTGGTGTACCACAGGGAAGTCACCTTGGACCACTTCTATTTACATTGTTTATTAATGACTTACCTGATGTAATTCGTTCATCCAATATTTTGATGTATGCTGACGACGTGAAAATTTTTCTGAGTTATAGTCAAATATCTGAACAGAAACATCTCCAAGAAGATTTAAATTCATTTTACTCTTGGTGCAAAACAAATCGTATGGAACTTAATTTGAAAAAATGTAAATACATGCGTTTTGTTAGAAGACGTCCGATTCCTGCATGCTATGTTTTTGAAAATTATCAATTGGACTTGGTCGATAATATCTTGGATCTCGGAATCCTGCTTGATTCTGAACTTAATTTCATTGCTCATATAACAATGGCAATAAATAAAGCTAGAGGTGTACTTGGTTTTGTAAAACGCTGGGCTAAAGAGTTTAATGATCCGTATGTTACAAAAAGCCTATATACATCACTTGTAAGGGCTGTGGGACCTTATATATAAAACACATTCTGACGCTATCGAATCTGTACAAAAACAGTTTCTTATTTTTTGTCTTCGTGGGTTAAACTTTAACCCAATGAATTTACCATCATATTCCGCTAGACTTTCCCTTATCAAGCTGCCAACTCTAAAAAGTCGTAGAACTGTGCTGAACATATCGTTTATTTTCAACATAATTATTGGCGATGTAAGCTCTGGTTTTTTAATCAAGGATATAACTTTTAATGTCCCACAACGTCCTTCACGTTATTTTTGTCCACTATCAGTTAAATTTTTCAGAGCAAATTATGCCAATGGTGATCCTTTGAGAAGGATGTGCCACGAGTTCAACAAATTTTATAATTTTATTGATTTTTCTTCAAGCCACAGTACAATAAAAAATAAAATATTAATTTATCTAAACTCATAATTTTGTACTAAACTTTTGTAGATATTATTATTATTTTATGTTTTATACTAATGTTTAAAAAATTTATGTATACAATTTAACTGTCTGTAAGGATCATTATCCATAGAAAAATAAATAAATAAATAAATAAAAAATAAAAAAATACGTATGGAAAGATATGGAGCTGAAGTTGTTCCTTACGTTACAGTATTTAACTGGTGTACGGAAATGTCATCTAAAGGACTGTATCGCCAAAAAAATTGTTGAAACGGGCGATGGTTTGAAACTACTTCAATCTGTCTGAACATCTTTTCAATGTCAGTACTGAAGGCAATTTTATGTACTCTCCATTTGGTAATGATTTGTGGTAGATCATTCTGCAAGGCGGGACCTGTGTAGAGCTCTTGATTCAGACTGTTATGGCCGTCTGTATGGCTGCTACCATCAAACACTACTCTTAACTTTGTAGTGGTGCTATTTTCTTTGAGTACACCGTGATGAGGCAAAAAATATGAATCTTTTTTAACGTCCGCAGGGTAAGTACCAATTTTAGTCATATGTCCTAAGTTTTCGTATTCACGCATAAAGGTTTTGTATAAATTAGCAAGAGATGGGCGACTAGAAAATTATTTTTCTAATTGATAGAAACGTTTCAGAGCTGATATCATATTATTATGAAGATTAGGCATATTTTTATCTGTTAGCAAAGATTTAAATGGCAAGTTTACTATGTAACGGTCTGAAGAGGAACGTGTAGTTGTGGCCTTAAAGAACTTTTCGCACGCTAACTCTTTATCGGATAAATCACATTCTGTATTGACTTCCTCTTGTTCCCAAAATGAGCGTCAGATATTTTCCAAATTCACGTTATGGAAATGAATGGTATTTGGCGTAGTGGATTCGCGAGAACCAGAAAATACCCATCCGAAAATTGTGTTTTGGAAAAATAAGTTATTGTGCACAAAAGACTCAGAAGGTATCTTGATCTTTGAGCAAATATCAGAGCCAAGAAGTAGATCAATAGTATCTCTTCTATAATATAATGGGTCAGCCAAATTACCACCTTTCGATTTTGGTAGGCATATATTTGACATGCCAAAATTTTGACGATAGGAAGAAACATTAGGAAGCACTAATGCTGTACAGGATAGATTTCTTTCTAAGTCCATAGAAAACAACTTAAGATTTACAGTGCTTCTCGCCAACATTTCACTATTACCTACGCCTGTCACATTTAATGTTGGACTTGCTCTTAGGAAGTCTCAACAGCTGAACTGCAGCTTCTGTAATTAAACTTCCTTGAGCCGCTGGATCTAATAAAGCCCTTAGAGTAAATCGGCCATGATTAGTGTCGACAAGAAGACGTATAGTATACAGTACCAAATTATTATGTGCTGGAGAAACTCGAGTAGAATACTGAGATTCTGATGACAAATTTACAGAAAAAGTTGAGTTTTGGACCACAACAGTATCTTCAACATGTAGAGTAGTGTGATGAGGTAATTTACAAGTACCACATCTATGTAAAGACTTGCAGTTATCATGTTTGTGTCCCACAATAAAACAATGTCTGCAAATATTTCTTTTATTCAAAAAATCGTCTTTGGATTTTGTAGGTAAGGCCAAAAATTTATAACATTGAGATAGATAATGATTTCTTTCACAGAATAAACATGAATGAACTTGCTTTGGGTTTTGCAACATTACTATTATGAACATGTGTCTGGTTTCTGTTTTTAAAGTTAGCATGTTTATTTGGTTTAGATGTAGAGGAAAAACTATCATTTAATGATTCTAGCGCTCTGAATGTATTTTCAAGAAAAGAAAACCAGTCCGCCATTTTTGGTATTTCCGTTGATGATTTTAATGATTGTTCCCATTCTCTGCGAGTTTGTTGGTCAAGCTTTTGACTTAGTATTGGAATAAGAAATAGGTCCCAATCAACAGTATTAATGCCCAGATTTTCAAAGGAATTTAAGCATTCTTGTGTTTTGTCTCAAAGGTTTTTTATGCTTTCAAAACTTCCATTTGACTTATGAACATTAAATAACTTAATGGCAAGATCATCCACAATTTTTCGCTTATTATGATATCTTGACTCTAACATTCTCCACGCTGAGTCATAATTAGCATTTGTAATGGTGACAGATTTTATAAGAGACGCTGCTTTACCGGAGAGAGTTCCCTTTAAATAATAAAATTTCTGAATATTCGAAAGTGAACTATTCAAGTGTACCAAAGACTTATAAATATCCCGAAATGAGATCCAATCTAAATATTGTCCTGAAAATTTAGGAAGAGAAATCCTCCGTAAACGTGCATCGATACCTGAAACTGTATCTGACCGGTTATTTACCACAGCAAATGTGCTGCTAAATGGAGAACGTGAAGGTTCATTCTTCTGTGAGCTGTCAATGATTTTACCTTTAAATTTGAAATATATTGCCGAGATATCATAGTAATAATCTTCTGCAATATATGGCACATCCTTAACGTTTATAGATGTATCGTGAATAAGTTGCAAAATTTTTTCGTGATTTAGTTTGAATTGTTGAAACAAGTTATCTACTTCAACAGAAAGGCTTTCAATATAACCGAGAGTTTTTTCGGAATCGGCTTTAGACAAAAATCTCTGACTGAGTTTTGATAGAGTAGTTTTCAATCCATGGTGACTTTCAATAATTGAATGTAACTCACTCATATTTACGTAGTGCGAATACAAAGGTCAAAGTACTTAGATTATTAATTAGTAACTGCTGTGTTAATTATAGTCACAGAGTTGGAAGTATTAGCTTTTGTATGCGAATAAATTTGATAGCTTTCAAAAATATAGAGAGAGAATTTAATTTTTAATACAAATTCAGTATAGAATTATAAGACTTAATATTAACTTTTCCAGTTAAATGTACAGCTGTACTAGATATAGATATAATAGTAAGCACGTCGATAAATAGGATTCGGTGTACAGAAGTACCAGAGTTTATTCATTAATACAGATGAACAATGAATATGTAGAACCTTATATAATTATTAATCAATCTTAATAACTTTTCAAGTTAGAAACTTGCGGTTTTATAACAGTTTTCAAATTATGTTGCAATGTACAGATGCACAAGAATTAGTAAAGGGTGTTTTTTTTAGAGGTATAGAACTTCGAATTGAAATAAAACACAAAAAAATAGTTTTAATGTCCATCAATTTGGCTTTATTGGAAGGATAATTTTATGCCATTAATGTTTAAATATGATTTCGGGCATGTGGCCGCCGCGGCTGGCTCGAATAAAGCCAATTCTACAGGTCCAATTTTCAACCACTTTTTCGAGCATATAGTGCCGTATGTTGGCAATAACGCCACGAATGTTGGCTTCCAAGTCCCCTAACGTTTCTGGTTTGTTGGCGTAGACGAGCGACTTCACATATCCCCAAAGAAAATAATCCAATGGTGTCAAATCACACGATCTTGGTGGCCAATTGACAGGTTAACCGAATTAATTGCTCTGATGGACGATTATGTCGACCATAAAATGGACGGAGCTTGCGGTAAACTTCGCGAACTGAACCATTATTTTCGAAATAAATTTGCACGATTTGCAAGCGTTGTTCTTTTGTCAACCTGTTCATGATGAAATGGCAAACCAAACTAAATATTAATCACTTGACAGCTGACAAAATGGCCGCCAGTTAAAAAAGTGATGCCAACTTAAAGTTATATACCTCAATAAAAAACACCCCTTATAAATTTTACAGCATGATATAAAAAAGTAGTTTTATAGAATTATTAACTGAAATAAAATTCGTTTGACTTAAACGATTGGAAGCACAGATAAGCGTAGAATGTAATTTCAGTTAAATGTTAATGTACATCAGTACCAGAATTTTGTTGAGTTTCATAGAACTATCTATCATACGATTAATGTATTGCAAAGATATGTAGCACAAAGAAAATATTTTATCATACCATAAATTGTACTTTTCCTGTATGTCCAGTAGCTCTAATTAGTCTCCATCAAATTTTAAAAATATTACCAGAGACCGAATATTCAAGTATGTCCAATAGCTCTAGTTAATCTCCATCAAGTTTTAAAATATTACCAGAGCCCAAGTTAATTCCCGGGTTTCGGCACCAATGTTTACGCAGTTAGAATGTAATAATTGTGTTAGAATTTTAAATGACTCCAATTCAATATAGTTTATTTAATTTAATGTGTACATATAACAAATTTTCAATATATGTTTTTACATACAGGATTACGTTATAATATGATATGTATGAAAGGTGTGTTACTGTGCACGATCAGAAAAGAAGTGTTTTTAGGTTTATTAATTCGCATATTAATCTTATGAACAAAGTAAAAATTTAACAGTTAATTTGCATTGCTATTTTTGTTAAGGTATTTTGCACACGACACTAAAAGTTAGTAGTGACCTAATAAAGCGATAAGCACTTGTCCTCTCTTGTAATTAGGAGAGTAAAATCAATATCATTAATTATCTCATTACTCTTAATGATGAATAAATAACAGAATAAGTAGATGTTAATGATGTTAATGTTAACGTGATAATTAAGTTACATGATTATTACTATTGAAAACACACTACTGATAATAATAATAGTAACTTTGATATAAAGAATAAGAAACTATGTAAATTTAATAGTTCCTGCAACACTATGCACATAAAGAAGTTTAATATTTTAAAAAATAAAGCTTCTTCAAAACTAAACATAACAAGACAGAATAAACAGGTACTCTCGGTAGTGCAGCTGTCTATTGTTTACGTACCAATATAGTGTCAAAAGTGTATTTACAAGCCTTATTTTTCATTAGAAAAACAAAAGGTGGAAGAAGTTTAAGCTTCTTAGTTTACTTATAAAATTAATTTAATAGTGAAATATAAAAGTGAAAGATACATATATAAAAGTGAAAATATAATGCGTGCATATAGACATACTTGGCCAACAACAAACAAATACTTTATTTTAATATAGTAATTAATTTGTTTGTTTTTGGTAAAAGTTTACTGAAGATATGGTGTAAGAACCAATGAAATGCAAGCATAATATATGCAGGCGTTTCTTATTGAAAAACATTTTGTAAATATGTATTTAGTTTTAGTTCTCAAATTTATTCACATATAAAATGTTTTTTTTTCGATAAAAAGTTGTATGTGTTTAATAATACAAATTTCGTATCCAAAATCCGTTTTCAGATATCACTACAAAGCCGGATCTTTTCAATTTTATTGGTATCATAGCTTTAGCTGAAGCTTCTAAATGAAACTCGCGTTTAATATAAAATGGAAAAACTTTAACTTCCATTATTGCAAACCGATTTACTAAAATATTAAAAATAAGTTAAATTTTCTAACAAAAAAAAACATCGTACAAATAACATACCAATACAATTTATCGGACCTAAACCAAAAGGTAAATAAGCACCATTTGCGGTAATCGATTTATCTTCATCGTCAAAACGTTCAGGATTAAGAACTTGTGGTTCCCTGTAGTATTCAAGATCTCTGTGCAAAGAACACATGGGTACACGCACTATTTCCTCCTTTGTGGTTTCTAATCTGACCCCGTTTCCTTCATACACAAAATCTTTTGTACATACTCGATCTGTTACTAAAAACCGACCATTTGCGCAGCACCTCAGATACTACTTTGTTCGCTGTGTTGTTGTACCATTTCACTGTATTGTAGTCTCATTGAAAAGTTTTTCCTGCACCTCAGAATTTTCCACGACCTCATGAAGTGCAAAACTCAATACAGCAGATGCAGGCTCCATGCTGACAGAGGAAAATAATGCTAGACATTCGGCAATCTCCTAATACAATAGTGTCTGCTCCCACATATCATTAATAATGGGTTGTATTATTGATTCCGCACGGAAAGGAAAATTTTGCGGAAAGAAATATCGATCAATATGAAAATTGCAATTATTCATTCCTGCGGTATTCGCTTTCCGGGAACTTAATTTAAAATCAATGTTTTAAGTGATTAAGAGTTGATATTGTGTCAGCTGCTGGGAAAATATCAACAAGTCTTAGATTTGATTTTTGACGCGAATGTTAAATCTTTTCTTATAAATAAAAAATGGATACAATTGCCTTTTTCGAAGATAGTAGTGACAGTGATTCTTTGGACATCTATTTGGAAAGAAGAGTTTTACGCTATAAATCTGGAGATGTGTTGCAGATGAACGATAGAAAGTAAGTTGAAATAAAAATTTTCGCTTAAACAGGGTAGCTTTCAAATATATTTTGATGCATGCTCATGAAGCGGTCGTCAAGGGGCTCTTTCAGAGATATCAAAGATAAACTATGTGCTTGTTTGAGATTCTTTGCAGAAGGCAGCTATCAGCATAGTGTTGGTAAGGATTTCAATGTCAACATAGCCCAATGAACGTTTTGCAAAGTGCTGGATGAATTTTTGAGCAAGTTAGAAAATTTTTTGTGCAGCAAATGGATATCCATTGCTTCTATTTGCATTTTGTTTGTGTATTTTGCTCTTTTGCTCCTATAAAAATAAAAGAAATTAATTACATAATTAAATAACACTTTAATAAGCATTTTACGTTTCCTTACATTTTTGTTCATTCCGTTAACCTTCCGTCACACAAATTGACCGTAAGCAAAATGGAGGAAAATATCTATGTTGCGGAATCAATAATATGGCAATACCGCAACTGTAGAGATGATACCGTAACAACGGAAGGTTACCGTAGCGGCGGAATGAATAATTGCAAATGTTTGCTTCCGCACAAAATATGTTTTCCGCTGCCGCGGAACGGAATCAATAATCGGACCCAATATCTAAAATGCTATACATATTTAACACAAAAGCTAAAATTTTGAAGATATTGTTTGTTAGCTTGGCCAAAGAAATCATCTCCAATAAAAATTCCAGCAGTTTTAGCACGTTCTGGCTTTGATTTCTTGTAAAACTAAATAATTAATCTCCCTTGATGAAGAAAAAACATTGGATGACATTTATTCAGCCACGTTTTTTTTTCAAGAAAAGATATTTTGGTATTTTTGTGTGTTGTTGTATTATGTCCCACTTATTTTCTATTATTTGTAGTCATAAGATTTTGACATTAAAATGTAATGTTCTACCAACAAAATACGTGTGGTTGTTCGTGTTGTAGGTTGTTGTACCAGTGAGAGTACCTGTTTAATCTGCTTTGGGTTCATCAACACACAGAAAAACAAGTACCAACAAGTATACAGTGGCTACTCTCTTCAGGTCCCAAGTTTGTATTACCAAATACAAAGAGTATATTCCGGCTTTTTAAATGCATAGCTGAGGGAGAGGATTGCATACAAACAATAAGCGACAGAGAAAAACAAGAGAATGGTAGAATTAAATTAATGTCGCTGATAGACAATCATTTGAGCAGAGTAAAAACAAACCAAAGAGAGAAGTATATATTGAATACAGTGGGTCAGACGCATCAATTTTTGAGGGAAAATTAGGATTTACTAATATTAAATTCTGACAAAGGAAATAAAACTGTAGTTATGACTAAAGATGATTATAAAGAAAAAAAGACCCGAATTTTAAATGACAAGTGTACTTATAGATCTCTAAAAAGATATCCAACGTCAACATTACAAACAAAAAATAATACATTAATTGACATATTATATAATTTAAATATTATAACATCAACAGAGAAGAATAAATTAAAAACAAGTACGTCTATAGCACCCAGAATATATGGGTTACCGAAAGTATACAAAATAGGAACACGTTTGAGACCAATTTGTTCATCACAAAATGCATCATCATATGAACTCTGCAAATATTTAGTACACATTTTAAAACATTTAACCACAAACTCAACTTACAATGTAAGAGATGCAGTGGAATTCAAATCTACGGTGAATAATAAGAGACTAGACAAGAACGAGATTATGGTATCATATGACGTAGTATTGCTATTTCCGAGCACACCTATAAATTTAGCACTATAAATAATAGAAGATAAGTGGGACATAATACAACAAGACACAAAAATACCAAAATATCTTTTCATGGAGTTACTAAGGTTTTGCTTCAAAGACAGCAATTATTTTAAATATAAAGAACGAATTTACGGACAATGTAAGGAAATGCCGATGGGATCACCTGTATCATTAGTTGTTTCCGATATTGTTATGGAGGAGTTACTGGATCAATCCCTTACAAAACTAACAGTAAAACCCAGACTATTAACAAAATACGTAGATGACATATTTGCTATCATAAATAGAGATACGGCAGAGGAAGTTTAAATGTTTTAAATGGGTGTAATACACAAATACAATTTACAGTGGAAACGGAAAAAGATAATAAATCACCATATTTAGATGCAATTGTTAGTAGGCACCAAAATATGATGACGGTTAACTGGTATCAAAAACCCACAGCATCCGGTCGTCTGATTAATTTTCATTCAAAACATCCGAGAAGAATTATAATAAATACAGCAAATAATTTCATCAGACGAGTACTCATCGTTAGTGACGATAGGTATCATACGGAAAATTTACGAAAAATAAAAGAAATCTTAGACATGAACAATTTTTCGAAAACAATTATAAACAATTTAATATCTAAAAAGAGTGACACAATAGTAAGAAGAGAGACTAGTCCACAGTATTATAAAGGACTAACATATATAAAAAAAAATAAAGAAAAATTTCAACTTGCACTTAAAACACTTGCAACTTGCACTTAAAGCACTTAATACAATGCAGAGTCTATATAGCAATACAAAGACAAAATTAAAGAAAGAAGAAAAATGCAATGTTATATATAGCATTTACTGGAACGGTGACGGCTCAGGCACATGCAATAAAAGATACGTAGGAACAACTAAAAATAAACTAAAGACATGACTAACATCTCATAAATCAGACATAAGAATGAAGAACAAACCCATAGAGCAAAAAACTGCACTTGCGGCCCACTGTTCAAAGGAAAATCATGTGCCAAATTTTGATAATGTAAAAATTTTACAACAAGAAAACCATTATTCCAGGAGATTTACTTTAGAGATGTTACACATAATTGACGTTCCTGCATGGAAAAGACTCAATTACAAGCAAGACATAGAAAAATGCGCCCAAATTTACAGAAGTGTGGTAAACAAAAATAAGAAACAACATAAACAAATTATTTTTCTCAGCTAAGGACTACAGACGATCGACATATTGAAAATATGTCAACTTAATCTATTTTTATTTAATTTAAATGTATGTAATTGTGATATTATTAGATATAATCAAAAATTAATTTTAATGTTTATCATATATTGTTTTGTACCCAACAGTGTTCCCCTGAAGATGAATAGCGAAGCTATTCGAAATATTGGGAAGATAAGATTAAATAATCAAAAATATTTAATGTTTATTGATTTTTTCAAAACATGACCTGCAGCCGAACGATAGAAATACGAATATTATATTTGAGAAAAATGGAATTACACTCATTCAAAGAACAATATCAAGATATATTCAAGATTTAGAGAACAAAGTTCTGAATTTGACTATAAAACAAAGACATGAATTATTGAAGGAACTAATTAAAGAACTAGAATGGAATAACAACTGCTTAAAATATAATTTTTCAAGAGATAATTTCAAATCATTTCTGGAACATCAAGATAGATTATCCGAAATATTAAATTTAAAATCTGATTTTAATATACCGACAGATGTACAGTGGGTTCTATCTCTAGAACAAAAACATGCTTTACCAATAAAGAGAAATAATATTCCATTATTGAAAATTATAGCAGATGGTGAAGATTTTATTCAAACTTTGACAGAAAAAGAGGATAGCAAGAAATAAATTCATAGAAATCATTAGCAGAAATTTAGATAGAGAAAGATTAACTAATAGAGACAAATTTATGCTAGACAAAGTAAATACTACTAAGAAATTTCTAAAAAATAATAGAAATTTACTAGTCTTACATGCTATCAAGGGAAATACTACTGTAGCAATGAATAAGGCTGATTATAATTTAAAAAGGAGTAATATAGTGGATGATGTTACCACATATAAGTTATTAGATAGAGATCCAACAACAAAATTACAGATGAAAAACAATAACTTGGTTGAAGAACTATTTAAATCAAAAGATATTACATTGTTAGATACAAAAGACTAAAAATTAACATAGCTACCGCACCTAGGTTATATGAAGTTCCAAAGATTCATAAATAACAATGTCCCTTAAGACCAATATGTTAATTTGTTAATTCTCCTTCATATCAACTTTGTTTTAGGAACTCGTTCTTGGCTTGGACCACTGAACCCCACATCAAAGTCTTCGGTGCTTTTAGTATTATTTGAACTTGCTTTATTGATAAGCAAGTATATATACTATATATGCGTAGGCTAGCTTTGGCTACTGTCAAAACTCGACGAAAAGACTGTCAAATGCATATGCGAACTTTTTTGTGGCTATATTATAGCCCTATTACACTGACGTACATGTTGGCCAACATGCTCGACGGCGAAGTTTACGTTTTGCTATTACACTATCGAACGCTGATGGCGTACTTCATTATACACAAATTTTTGAAGCGAAAGCATGGTAATGAAGCGAAAAGTTGTAGCAGCTATGGTTATCAATGAAATACTATTACAAGAGGAGGAAAACGAAAATAAAGTTTAACTCATTATACCCAATAATATATAATTGCATATTGTGGTATATATATGATGTTTTTTTTTACACAATTGCGGCAGATTTTTATATAATTCAATTAATTCTTCCCAAAAATTAACGTTACTGAAAGACATGTTTTTCGCAACCTTCCGATCAACGCACAGCAACGTACCGGCAAAGGCAACAAGTGAACTGAATTTTTATATGAAGTACGACCGACACATTATTACACCAGTATGTTGGTACGCCACGAACATCAGAAAATCAAAAATTTTTGAAAACCGACTAACATGCCTCACGACATGCTATTACACCAGGAAATTTGATACGTTGTCGAGCATGTTGGCCCACATGTACGTCAGTGTAATAGCCAAATTACCCGCGAGAAGATAACAAACTTTTCAACAAAATTTTTTCCAAGGCAGATTAAACAGGTACACTTACTAGTACAACAATCTACAACACTAGAATATTACATGGTGATGTCAAAATCTTATGACTTTTGCTAGAAAAAAAAACCTGGCTGAATAAATGTCAATTCAATGTTATGTGTTCATGAAGGCAGATTAAGTATGTTATTCTGCAATTTATTAAAGCCAGAACGTGCTAAAACGTGGAATTTGTAATGGAGATGATTTCCTTAACCAAGGTAACAAATAATACCTTCGAAATTTTAGCTTTTGTGTAAAATATGTACATATAACAGGTATTATTAGCAGACGCCATTGCATTTGGAGATTGCCGAATGTCCAGCCGATGAGTATAACAATTTGTGTTGGGAGTTTGTAAAGGATATTACTGATTTGGACTTTGAGTATTTATGGTAAATATTAATTCTATAAATTGAAATATATTATATGCTGAAAGGTTTTTATAGATATCTCATCTCACTTACAATAGCTATGAATGTCGTGCGTAAACGTTTACGGCTTGCAGTGGACGAGATTAGAATGAAATTGAAATTAGGTAAACACGACTCTGTAGATGCTATTGGTGAAAACTATGCAAAAGCGTGTCAGGGACATATACGTTAGCTGGTTGCAGCAATAAATACATCAAATGAAGCAACATTTTTGTTATTAAGCACATACTTTTATTCAATTCTAATTTAATTTAACTATTTGGCTATATATTTACAAAACATTTTGTTTTTCATTAAATTTAAGAACTAAAACTAATAACTTACAAAATATTTTATTTCAAAAAGAAAAGCCTTCAGTTATTATGCTTGCATTTCATTGGTTCTTACACCAAATCTTCAGTAGACTTTTGCCAAAAACAAACAAACTATGCTATTTTAAAATAAAGTATTTGTTTATTAGTGTTTATATGGCCAATTCGTATTTTTTTTTTTGTACGATCTTTGTCTTAAGCTAATAAGGCCTTGGTTTTTGTAATGACAATAAAAAACAAGTTTTATTTAATTTTTTCCCGACATTTCGTCAATTATTTGTTGATTTTATCAAGGGGTTTTTTTGGGAAATCTATTTTATTATTAAAAAAAACATTTATTTTTAAATTTTACATTTATAAAAATTTTTTTGTTTGAAAATTTTTTACTTACAAACTGAGTCTGTTAAATTTTCATTAATATAAAATCTAAACTCCGAAGTGATACTTTCAAACCAAAATCACAACTAACTAAAATTATTTCTTTAAAGCTACTTTGTAGCTTGCGCTAATGTTGTTCGTATCTTCCTTAAGATTCATTGTCCTTTCTATATTTTGCTGAATGCGTAAGCTTTCTATTGTGTATCTCTTCTTTCCAATGTTCTCTTTGTCTAAAATCTTTACTTTTTCAAAATCAGCTGTGTGTCCAGTGTCCAGTATGTGTTGTGGTAGCGCTGTTGATTGTTTGTGCTTTTCTATCTCCTTCTTGTGTTCTTCCATTCTTGTTTCTAGATTTCTTTTTGTTGTTCCAATGTATATCATTTTACAGCTGTTGTTTTCGTTGCCTTTGCACTTGATATCATAGACTACATTGCATTGTTGTAGTTTTTTAATTGGCGCTTTTATTTTTGAAAATATTTTGTTTATTGTTGTGTTAGGTTTATATGCGAAATTAATATTGTTGTTTTTGAAAACATTTCTTATGTTTTTATTATCTGTTAATCCAGGGATGTAACTTATGCTGTGATATGTCTTTTCTTCCTTTTCAGGTATGGATTTATTATCTATTGTGTAATTATTAAGTTTTGTGTTATTCTTGAGATTTTTTTCAGATTTTTTGGAAGCCGTTTAGAGGTCGCTAAAATCGATTTTAACCCAAAAATCGGGTTTTGTTGCCGATGCATAACAGGCAAACACATTACAATATTTATAATTTTACAAAATGAGTTCAAAGTTTAAAAAGGGTATAACTTTGGAACGGTACGAGTAAATTCAATATATTTTTTTGATAACTCAGAGTTTATTCACATTTTAAGCTGCATCATTAGTTTTTTTAACTTCAATTAAAATTTTAAGAGTTACAAAGCATTATTTTTAAAATTTATGCAAAATTTACAAAAAAAAT
>OY776278.1:51096360-51113860 GCA_963675445.1 Linnaemya vulpina
AGGTATTATACTGGTTTAAATTTGTATTATTATACATATATATTTACATATACAAATTTTGCTTTTTAGTTTCCAAGTAATCGGGCAGAATGGGAAGAGAAAGCTAGGGAGTTCGCAATAAAATGGCAATTTCCAAACTGTCTAGGTGCTGTAGATGGTAAGCACATAAGCTTTCGCCCATTACGTTCAGACGGAGCATTCTACCACAATTACAAAGGCACAAACAGCATCATTTTAATGGCCTTAGTTGACGCAAATTGCAAATTTATATTTGTTGATGTTGGCTGCAATGGCCGCTGTAATGATGCTGGTGTGTTCCTTCAGAGTAGCCTAAAAATTTTTTTGGAGAATGAAGAAGAAATACCGCCAAATGCGATTGTTGGAAATGGTCGATGCGTGCCTTTTGTGATTGTTGGGGATGATGCATTTCCATTGCAAACACATCTGATGAAGCCGTATCCATACCATAGCAACTCAAGGGATAACCAAATGTTTAATGCAAGGTTATCACGAGCAAGACACGTTGTTGAGCATACATTTGGAATTTTATCGAATCGCTTTAGGATATTTCTAGCTCCCATTAATTTGAAACTGGAAACGGTGGAATCAATAATATATACTTGTTGCATTTTACATAATTTTTTGTTAGAAGCGGATGACAATTATCTGAGCTCTACTTCAGACTACCCATCTGAAATAAATGATACCTTGACAACTGTATATAATCCAAGAAAAGGTGGAGCAGAACTCATTAGACAACAGTTCATGTCATATTTCAATAAAGAAGGAAGGTTAGATTGGATGAAATAATTTTTTTTTTAGTATTTTCATGTTTATTTAAAAAAATTTATTATTTATATACATACATATGTACATTTATTCAATATAATAAAATAACTTTAAAAACTAAATGCAGTTCTTTTCAATTCTGCTAACAAAAATAATAAACAAACAAAAATGAACATTATGGAATAAGAAAAAAAGAATAAACAAACAAAAATGAACATATTGTTAAAACTAATGCAGCTCTTTTCAATTCTGCTAAAAGTAAAAAAAAAACAAAGTGCTTTCACATAAACAAAATTAGTACATATCACATTAAAAAGAATTCAGTCTTCAAAATAAAACCTTCGGCTTCAACTTTTTTTGGGCACTCATAGCCAATGGACTGCTACGGTGTCGTAATTTAATCCTAAATTAAAAATATATTTAGCTTAACAGCAATATACTTAACTTATTACTCACTTTTTAAATTTCAATCAAAATCTTCGTCGTCAAATATTCCCTGCATAGAAAGCTCTAAAATATCATTTTCAGAGGATGAAGTAGATGCACTTTGCTTTTGTGATGACTGGCATTGGACTTCCCAGGCAGCATTAGCTTGATCTTCCGGATTAATCATTTCCATTTGGTTTATGACAACGTTTCCCAGCCAAGTATATTTTTTTTCAACATTTCTTTCGGCTAGTACCGTTTTGAAGTTATTCAAGTCTTTCCGGAAACAATTAAATCCAGAAAAGGTCTATTACGTTCAATGTTATTGATAGAAATTATTATGCATGTTATTTTCAAACAATTCAAGCATACCTTCTGCATTTTTTTCGGAGGATCATCTATTAAATTTTCTTCCCGGTCGCTGCAAGAGCTGCCTTCAGTAGCATCTGGGGTGATCTACAAAATATACATATTTAATTATTTTAAAACTTTATATATGCAGATTATATATATTAACCTTAGTGCTGTCTTTGCTTTGCCTATTTTGCGTATGGATTTTCAAGAAATGCATCTGCTGGAAACACCAAAGCTTGGGAACGTACACATCGGTGATTCCAGCTCCACTTTTTTTAGACTGCTCTATTGTGCGAACTTCTTGCATATACTGCGTTCGTAGAACTCGCCACTTCCGCTTAATTTCATCTATCGTTATATTTTCATTATATTTTTTTAACTCTTCCATAATACAGTTGATGGCTTGAGATTTCTTAAATCTGTCCAAATATTCCAGAGATTTTATGTGGTAAATACACGGATTCTGCTCGACGCACAATATCAGCTTTTCTATTTGTTCCCGACTCCATTTTTGCGACATTTTATTTATTTTTTCTTAAAAAATTTTCCTCACAAATAACTTTTAAAATTTTAATTATTTAAACTGCGCAGAACAATTATTGCACGACGAAACATGTAATAAAAAGAAATGTCAAACTACTATTCTGCAGCCAACTTCAAGCATAAAACTTTCTTAAACTTGATGGTACGGTCAGGTTTGTACCTCTTTCTATTCCCTTCTCCCCTTTCTCCTAAAAACTCAAGACTTGACGTGTCAAACCTGATGTGTGTGAAAGGGCACTTAGCACCACCTTACACTCCATAAGCGTATCCGTTCGGGCCATTAATTCAGGTTTCAGTGAATGCTAAAAAAAATTTATTAATGACATGACAATAGTAAAATTAGTAGAATTCTAACATTTCTCTCCATCTGCTCTATCCTATTTGATATAGCCTCCTGGTTGGAGACTATAGTCGACTGACCACTGCTCAGGATATGCTGGTTATTATCAATAGCCTCAATTCTTTTTTATAATTGCTTTAATATAGCAATGATATCTAAAACAAGAAATATATAAAAGTTGTTAATGGGAAGCGGTGTACGTTGTTTTAGGAACTCGTTTCTGGCTTGGACCACTGAACCCCACATCAAAGCCTTCGGTGCTTTTAGTATTATTTGAACTTGCTTTATTGATAAGCAAGTATATATACTATATATGCGTAGGCTAGCTTTGGCTACTGTCAAAACTCGACGAAAAGACTGTCAAATGCATATGCGAACTTTTTTGTGGCTATATTATAGCCCTATTACACTGACGTACATGTTGGCCAACATGCTCGACGGCGAAGTTTACGTTTTGCTATTACACTATCGAACGCTGATGGCGTACTTCATTATACACAAATTTTTGAAGCGAAAGCATGGTAATGAAGTGGAAAGTTGTAGCAGCTATGGTTATCAATGAAATACTATTACAAGAGGAGGAAAACGAAAATAAAGTTTAATTTATTATACCCAATAATATATAATTGCATATTGTGGTATATATATGATGTTTTTTTTTACACAATTGCGGCAGATTTTTATATAATTCAGTTAATTCTTCCCAAAAACTAACGTTACTGAAAGACATGTTTTTCGCAACTTTCCGATCAACGCACAACAACGTACCGGCAAAGGCAACAAGTGACTGAATTTTTATATGAAGTACGACCGACACATTATTACACCAGTATGTTGGTACGCCACGAACATCAGAAAATCAAAAATTTTTGAAAACCGACCAACATGCCTCACGACATGCTATTACACCAGGAAATTTGATACGTTGTCGAGCATGTTGGCCCACATGTACGTGAGTGTAATAGCCAAATTACCCGCGAGAAGATAACAAACTTTTCAACAAAATTTTTTCCAAGGCAGATTAAACAGGTACACTTACTAGTACAACAATCTACAGCACTAACAACCACACGTATTTTGTTGGTAGAATATTACATGGTAATGTCAAGATCTTATGACTTTTGCTTGAAAAAAAAACCTGGCTGAATAAATGTCAATTCAATGTTATGTGTTCACGAAGGCAGATTAAGTATGTTATTCTGCAATTTATTAAAGCCAGTGTTGGGAGTTTGTAAAGGATATTACTGATTTGGACTTTGAGTATTTATGGTAAATATTAATTCTATAAATTGAAATATATTATATGCTGAAAGGTTTTTAGAGATACCTCATTTCAGTTACAATAGCTATGAATGTCGTGCGTAAACGTTTACGGCTTGCAGTGGACGAGATTAGAATGAAATTGAAATTAGGTAAACACGACTCTGTAGATGCTATTGGTGAAAACTATTAAATTGCAAAAGCGTGTCAGGGACATATACGTTAGCTGGTTGCAGCAATAAATACATCAAATGAAGCAACATTTTTGTTATTAAGCACATACTTTTATTCAATTCTAATTTAATTTAACTATTTGGCTATATATTTACAAAACATTTTGTTTTTCATTAAATTTAAGAACTAAAACTAATAACTTACAAAATATTTTATTTCAAAAAGAAAAGCCTTCAGTTATTATGCTTGCATTTCATTGGTTCTTACACCAAACCAAAAACAAACAAACTATGCTATTTTAAAATAAAGTATTTGTTTATTAGTGTTTATATGGCCAATTCGTTATTTTTATTTTGTATGATTTTTGTCTTAAGCTAATAAGGCCTTGGTTGTTGTAATTTTTTTTTAAATTTTTTTTTTATCTTTTAATATATTAATTTTTATTATTGAATCTGACTATACGTCATTCACAATAAGTATTAAAATCTTAACCTAACAAAATATTTAAGTTGATACTGCCACTGCAGCACTCAACTTTCTGTTCGAATAAAAAAAAAAAAAAGGAAAATTATGTTGCCAAATCAAAAGTTTGCACCCGTTTCAGATGCCTATGGCCCTCAAATAAAAGCAGGTCCCTCGCAAATGTAGCTCGTACAAGATCTTCTAATCTCTTCTCGGATGGTAGGAATATTGAGATCCAAGTGGATGTTATTATTTCGTATGTACCAAGGAGCGCACGTAATCATTCTCAGAATCTTTGACTGTCTTCTTTGTAGTGTTTCAACATTTGATGCGGAGGCGGAACCCCACAACTGGATACCATAATACCATATTGCTTTTAAGGCTGTCTTGTATAAGAGTACCTTGAGGTCCAAGTTCAGTGAAGAGTGTGGCCCAACTAACCAGAAAAGTTGGGCGGTTTTAATTTTCAGCTGTGTAATTTTGGCTGCATATGGTGAACCCACGTGATTTTATTTTTATTGAAAATTTTTAATTTGCTATATTAATATTTATATAGGCTAATTGTTCTAACTTAGTTAAAATCTCAGAAAGACGTCACGTCAGACGCCGATCGAGATATATTCCCAAGTACCTAACTTGGCTCTGCTCTGGAATTGTTGTCCCGTTTATTGAAATCGGTGCGCAACTTTTGTGCCTTAATGTAAAGGTTATGTGAACACTTTTCGAGGCATTAACTTTTATTTTCCACATATTCAACCATTTCTCCAAAACAGCAATGTGGGTTTGAAGTTGTTGGGAAGCTACTTCCGGATGTTGATGTATACTTAAAAACGCTGTATCATCAGCAAATGTGGATGTGTGTGTGAGTTGATTTGTAGGCAAATCAGCGGTATATAATAAGTAAAGAAATTGGCCGAGTATACTCTCCTGAGGGACACCAGCTGATATTCGTTTGATTGACGAATAAGTACTTTTTGATCGTACTACAAAAGACCTATTCGCTAGATAGCTAGTGAGCAGTTTGTGGACGTTTTCAGAAAGCAGTGGTGAAATTTTATATAAAAGGCCTTCGTGCCAGACTCTGTCGAAAGCTTGTGATATATCAATAAATAGTGCAGAGCAGTACTGCTTATTTTCAAAAGTTTGACGAATTAAATTCGTAATTCTGTGCACTTGTTCGATGGTACCGTGTTTTTTTCTAAACCCAAATTGGTGGTTGGGAATTAAGTTAGCCGAGTCAGTATACGGCGATAACGATTTTAACTTTAACCTCTCAAATATTTTTGAGAGAACCAGCAATAAGCTGATTGGGCGGTATGATGTCACCTGTGTGACGTCTTTGCCAGGCTTGGGGATCATAACTATTTCCGATTGTTTCCAAGATAATGGAAAATATCCAGTTCTTAACATCGAATTAAAAATAAACATAACAACTCTCAAAGCCGAATTCGGCAGGTTGATGATCATAGCGTTAGTGATTTTGTCACTGCCGGGCGATTTTTTTGGGTTTAGACCACGTATAACTGCCTTCAGAGCAGGTAGGCAAATTCTTCAACTTTCTCGCTGGAGTTTTTCGCCCACTTCCCATTATGTAAGCGAATTGGAGCTTCATATGCAGTAGGGCACTTCATTATGCGGACTGCCTTCCACAAACTGTAGTCCGTCTTCTCGGTGGAATCTAAATTCTCCAAAAATCTGTTCAGGTTTAGCTCTTTTTCCCTCTGAAGGGCCCCACGTAACATCTTCTGGCATTGATTTAATTGTGTTTTTAAAATCGGCGAGCGAAACTCTTGCCATTGGCGTCTAATCGTCTTTTTTTTTCTTAGTAGAGTTTGAATGTGGCTTGGTTCGTTGGTACCCCTTTTTGTATATAATGAGGTAGTGGGCGTAGAAACCTTAGCAGCATCAGGCAGTATACTAGTTAGTTGGTTCACAGCCGACTGTATTTCATCATCAGTTTTTAGTGAAATATTTTGCGGCAGGTGAGCGCTTACATACATTTTATATTTAAGCCAGTTTGTCTTTCTGTTTGGAAAATAAATAGCATTCTGATCTAAATTTTGCTGGGCATTGGAAAGCCTTAAAAAGGTTGGAGAATGATCCGACGACAGATCGAGGGAAGGAAGCAGCGAAATATGCTCGCATTGTATACTTCGAAATACAGTGTTTAAGTCAGTAGGCCAATATGTAGGGTGCCCTGCGGATATTGCATCCAAGTTGTTGAACAAAACAGTATCAAGAAGTTGTCTGCTTCGGTTGTTGTAATGACAATAAAAAATAAGTTTTATTTAATTTTTTCCCCAACGTTTCGTCAATTATTTGTTGACTTTATCAAGGGTTTTTTTGGGAAATCTATTTTATTATTAAAAAAAAACATTTATTTTTAAATTTTACATTTATAAATTTTTTTTTTTTGTTTGAAAAGTTTTTACTTACAAACTGTGTCTGTTAAATTTTCATTAATATAAAATCTAAACTCCGAAGTGATACTTTCAAACCAAAATCACAACTAATTAAAACTATTTCTTTAAAGCTACTTTGTAGCTTGCGCTAATGTTGTTCGTATCTTCCTTAAGATTCATTGTCCTTTCTATATTTTGCTGAATGCGTAAGTTTTCTATTGTGTATCCAATGTTCTCTTTGTCTAAAATCTTTACTTTTTCAAAATCAGCTGTGTGTCCAGTGTCCAGTATGTGTTGTGATAGCGCTGTTGATTGTTTGTGTTTTTCTATGTCCTTCTTGTGTTCTTCCATTCTTGTTTCTAGATTTCTTTTTGTTGTTCCAATGTATATCATTTTACAGCTGTTGTTTTCGTTGCCTTTGCACTTGATTTCATAGACTACATTGCATTGTTGTAGTTTTTTAATTGGCGCTTTTATTTTTGAAAATATTTTGTTTATTGTTGTGTTAGGATTATATGCGAAATTGATATTGTTGTTTTTGAAAATATTTCTTATGTTTTTATTATCTGTTAATCCAGGGATGTAACTTATGCTGTGATATGTCTTTTCTTCCTTTTCAGGTATGGATTTATTATCTATTGTATAATTATTAAGTTTTGTGTTAGCTTCGTCAATCATTTTGCTGATGAGTCTGTTGGGGAAACTGTTTTCTGTTAATATTTTCCTGATGCGTTTAGTGTTCTTTTTGTGAAATTGTTTGTCGCTGAGATGGAGAACTCTATTGATTAAGTTTTTGGCAGTGTTAATTATATGATGTGTCGGTTGTGTAGAGTTATAATTTATTATTCTGCCGGAAGCGGTATCTTTTTTATACCAGTCTATTGTTAGTCCGTTGTTTTTTCTGTGTATTTTGGTATCCAAATATGTAATTGTATTATTTTCCTCTATTTCTATGGTGAATTGTATTTTTGGATGAAAACTATTGAATGCTTTTAAAATTTTTTCTTTTTCGTCAAATTTTACTATAGCTAATAAGTCATCTACATATTTTGTTATGTATTTTAGTTGGATGTTTTCCACACTAAGTTTCTTTAGAGTTTCGTCTAACAAGTTATCAAGTACTAAATCTGCGATTGTTGGAGAAAGTGGACTCCCCATCGGCATGCCAAATATCTGATTGTAGATTTCGTTTTCATATATAAAATAATTGTTTGTACAGAGAAAAAATTTCAGAATTTTTTCAAACAGGGACCTGGACATTTTAGTGTAGTTTTTGATGTCCGTCCATTTTTTGCATAATTAAGGTTATTGCTTTGTTCACTGGGATGTTGGTGAAAAGTGAAACGACATCTAGTGAGATCAGTATTTCTCCTTGCTCTATTTTAATATTTTTAATTTGCTCTTTAAACCTATTCGAATTTGATACATTGTATTTTTTCGGGATCGTATTTTTGAGTATTTGTCCTACATATTTCGATAATTTATAGCAAGGGACTTGAATCGAGGACACTACGGATCTCAGCGGCATTTCCGGCTTATGGATTTTCGGTAGCCCATAAATTCGCGGTGCTGTTGCAGGCGAGCATAGTAATTGTTTTCTTTGCCAATTATCGATTATGTTCTCCTTGTATAATTCTGATATAAGTTTATTATTTTCTTTTTGTAATTTTGTTGTTGGATCTGTTCTTATTTTCTTATATGTGCTTTTTTCGTCCAATAATTTTTCCAATTTTAGGTGATACTCTTCTTTAAACATTGCCACTGTTCTGTTCCCCTTGTCAGCCTGTACAAAAATTATGTTATTTTGCTATATTAATATTTATATAGGCTAAATTGTTCTAACTTAGTTAAAATCTCAGAAAGACATGATGATAAATATTCCTAGGCACAAAGGAAGTCAACATCAGTTTTATTCAACTTACACAGCAGAGCAGAACAGCTGTTTTCGAAAGTCGCTACACTTTCATCTTCAGTGCTCATGTGTATATTGTGTTTATCACCACTGTTTAGGTGGCTTAGTTGAATGTGATAACAGTTTTCTATTTAAATAAATTTTATTGTGAAAAACAATCCGAGAACTGTATCAACCTGTTGTTAACACTTGTGTGTTATAATACCAGTGTTACCATTTGATCATTTTCTTCATGTCCCATTTTTCTGAATTTTTTGTTCCATTATACATTAAGTCGAACTTTTTTGGTTTGAATTTTATACTTATGTGATACGTTTTTCCAATTTTCATTGGTAGCTCAAGCCAAAGCTTAAATTGTATGTGATTTTATTTTTATTGAACATTTTTATTTTGCTATATTAATATTTATATAGGCTAAATTGTTCTAACTTAGTTAAAATCTCAGAAAGACAAAGGAAGTCAACATCAGTTTTATTCAACTTACACAGCAGAGCAGAACAGCTGTTTTCGAAAGTCGCTACAATTTCATCTTCAGCGCTCATGTGTATAGTGTGTTTATCACCACTGTTTAGGTGGCTTAGTTGAATGTGACAACAGTTTTCTATTTGCACAAATTTTATTGTGAAAAACAATCCGAGAACTGTATCAACCTGATGTTAACACTTGTGTGTTATAATACCTGTGTTACCATTTGATCATTTTCTTCATGTCCCATTTTTCTGAATTTTTTGTTCCATTATACATTAAGTCAAACTTTTTTGTTTTGAATTTTATTCTTTCGAAAACAGCTGTTCTGCTCTGTTGTGTAAGTTGAATAAAACTGATGTTGACTTCCTTTGTGCCTAGGAATATTTATCATCATGTCTTTCTGAGATTTTAACTAAGTTAGAACAATTTAGCCTATATAAATATCAATATAGCAAAATAAAAATGTTCAATAAAAATAAAATCATATACAATTTAAGCTTTGGCTTGAGCTACCAATGAAAATTGGAAAAACGTATCACATAAGTATAAAATTCAAACCAAAAAAGTTTGACTTAATCTATAATGGAACAAAAAATTCAGAAAAATGGGACATGAAGAAAATGATCAAATGGTAACACAGGTATTATAGCACACAAGTGTTAACATGAGGTTGATACAGTTCTCGGATTGTTTTTCACAATAAAATTTGTGTAAATAGAAAACTGTTGTCACGTTCAACTAAGCCACCTAAACAGTGGTGATAAACACGCTATACACATGAGCGCTGAAGATGAAATTGTAGCGACTTTCGAAAACAGCTGTTCTGCTCTGCTGTGTAAGTTGAATAAAACTGATGTTGACTTCCTTTGTGCCTAGGAATATTTATCATCATGTCTTTCTGAGATTTTAACTAAGTTAGAACAATTTAGCCTATATAAATATTAATATAGCAAAATAACATAATTTTTGTACAGGCTGACAAGGGGAACAGAACAGTGGCAATGTTTAAAGAAGAGTATCACCTAAAATTGGAAAAATTATTGGACGAAAAAAGCACATATAAGAAAATAAGAACAGATCCAACAACAAAATTACAAAAAGAAAATAATAAACTTATATCAGAATTATACAAGGAGAACATAATCGATAATTGGCAAAGAAAACAATTACTATGCTCGCCTGCAACAGCACCGCGAATTTATGGGCTACCGAAAATCCATAAGCCGGAAATGCCGCTGAGATCCGTAGTGTCCTCGATTCAAGTCCCTTGCTATAAATTATCGAAATATGTAGGACAAATACTCAAAAATACGATCCCGAAAAAATACAATGTATCAAATTCGAATAGGTTTAAAGAGCAAATTAAAAATATTAAAATAGAGCAAGGAGAAATACTGATCTCACTAGATGTCGTTTCACTTTTCACCAACATCCCAGTGAACAAAGCAATAACCTTAATTATGCAAAAATGGACGGACATCAAAAACTACACTAAAATGTCCAGGTCCCTGTTTGAAAAAATTCTGAAATTTTTTCTCTGTACAAACAATTATTTTATATATGAAAACGAAATCTACAATCAGATATTTGGCATGCCGATGGGGAGTCCACTTTCTCCAACAATCGCAGATTTAGTACTTGGCAACTTGTTAGACGAAACTCTAAAGAAACTTAGTGTGGAAAACATCCAACTAAAATACATAACAAAATATGTAGATGACTTATTAGCTATAGTAAAATTTGACGAAAAAGAAAAAATCTTAAAAGCATTCAATAGTTTTCATCCAAAAATACAATTCACCATAGAAATAGAGGAAAATAATACAATTACATATTTGGATACCAAAATACACAGAAAAAACAACGGACTAACAATAGACTGGTATAAAATAGATACCGCTTCTGGCAGAATAATAAATTATAACTCTACACAACCGAGACATCATATAATTAACACTGCCAAAAACTTAATCAATAGAGTTCTCCATCTCAGCGACAAACAATTTCACAAAAAGAACACTAAACGCATCAGGAAAATATTAACAGAAAACAGTTTCCCCAACAGACTCATCAGCAAAATGATTGACGAAGCTAACACAAAACTTAATAATTATACAATAGATAATAAATCCATACCTGAAAAGGAAGAAAAGACATATCACAGCATAAGTTACATCCCTGGATTAACAGATAATAAAAACATAAGAAATATTTTCAAAAACAACAATATCAATTTCGCATATAAACCTAACACAACAATAAACAAAATATTTTCAAAAATAAAAGCGCCAATTAAAAAACTACAACAATGCAATGTAGTCTATGAAATCAAGTGCAAAGGCAACGAAAACAACAGCTGTAAAATGATATACATTGGAACAACAAAAAGAAATCTAGAAACAAGAATGGAAGAACACAAGAAGGACATAGAAAAACACAAACAATCAACAGCGTTATCACAACACATACTGGACACTGGACACACAGCTGATTTTGAAAAAGTAAGGATTTTAGACAAAGAGAACATTAGAAAGAACAGATACACAATAGAAAGCTTACGCATTCAGCAAAATATAGAAAGGACAATGAATCTTAAGGAAGATACGAACAACATTAGCGCAAGCTACAAAGTAGCTTTAAAGAAATAATTTTAATTAGTTGTGATTTTGGTTTGAAAGTATCACTTCGGAGTTTACATTTTATATTAATGAAAATTTAACAGACACAGTTTGTAAGTAAAAAAATTTCAAACAAAAAAATTTTTATAAATGTAAATTTAAAAAATAAATGTTTTTTTTAATAATAAAATAGATTTCCCAAAAAAACCCCTTGATAAAGTCAACAAATAATTGACAAAACGTCGGGAAAAAAAATTAAATAAAACTAGTTTTTTATATTCATTTCAACAACTAAGGCCTTATTAGCTTAAGACAAATATCATAAAAAAAAAGTATTTGTTTGTTTTTGGCCAAGTATGTCTATATGCACGAATTTATTATATAGTTTATAGGTTACTTACTCTGTTTGTGTCTCTTGTTCAACGAATCTTCCCTGCATTACCCGTAGTACCACCATTTAAACATCCTTAAAAGCAGGTGGGATATCTCTCAACACTATATAACTTTTTTCACTTTTTGAAATGAGAAATCTAGTAAAAACTATATTTCACTTTTTATTTCACTGGAATAATTAATTTTATAAGTTAGCAAGGATTAATGTTAGAAGTTAACAATTTAAGACTTCTCTTAACTTTTGTTTTTCTAATGAAATATAAAGCTTGTAAATAAACTTTTGACACTCTATTGGTACGTAAACAGAACACAGCTGCACTAACGAGAGTACCTGTTTAATCTGCCTTGCTTTTTTCCGAGAATGCAAATTGAGTGAGTTATTTTTAAAAAGAGCGTTGCGCTCCCTTGAGTTTAACAAAACGAGCTGCCAGACTCAAATATATGTACACTGGCAACATTTAACTACTTTTATATTAGCTTTGAAGTGATCAAAATTTTTTTTGTAATTTTTTCAAAACTAATTACCTATCTTTTAAAAATATTCATATAATTAGTATTTCTTTCAAATATTTATATATTTATTGGTAATATTCAACACTTTTACATAATTACCATATATGTTATGTTTGCAGGTAAAACATAAAACTGATGCCAAATATTGCATGCACAATATATCAAAAGGATACGGCAACAACATTGCCGTTGATTACTAAAGGCGCATCTTTGTCGTATTTTAGCACTTCAACAAACTTTTTTCATTTTCAACAACCTTTTTGCTTAGTTTTTGACCAATAACACTTAAACCAGGCAAAATACAAAAAATAAATGTTAAACAATCTGAAAGATGAACTAAAATTACATAATCTGCTATCATTAGTTTTTCTGCAACAGTAGCTTTTTCGTACAAAATTCTTAAGAATATTTTTTCAAAAAACACTTTTTGACCTATAACTCCCAAAAATTGAATTATACCATCTTAAAGGGCATGAAAAGGGCTACAATTTGGCATCATTCAATTTTTGATTTACAGCTACTGTTTAAAAAGATTTTTTCAAAAACTTTAATTTTTTCAGGTTTTGACCTGAAAATCCCACACCTGACTTTAAGCCAAAAATTCAATTATACAATCTTAAAGGGCATGAAAAGGCCTACAATTCGGCATCATTCAGTTTTTGTTTTATAGTTACTACTTCAAAGAAATTTTTTAAAAAACTGTTTTTACTAACATTAATTTTTTTCAGTTTTTGACCTACAACTCCCATACCTGACCTTGAGCCAAAAATTTAATTATATCATCTTAAAGAGCATAAAAAGGGCTACAATTTGGCATCATTCAATTTTTGTATTATAGTTACTACTTTGAACAAATTTTTCAAAAAACTGTTTATAAAGTTTAAGGTGGTATAATTCAATATTTGGCTTAAAGTCAGGTATGGGAGTTATAGGTCGAAAGCTGGAAAAAATTAATGTTAGTGAAAACAGTTTTTTGAAAAATTTGTTCGAAGCAGTAATTATATATCAAAAATTGAATGATGCCAAATTGTAGCCCTTTCTATGCCCTTTAAGATGGTATAATTCAATTTTTGGCTCAAAGCCAGGTATAGGAGTTATAGGTCGAAAGCTGAAAAAATTCATGTTAGTGAAAACAGATTTTGAAAAATAAATTCGAAGCAGTAATTATAAATCAAAAATTGAATAATGCCAAATTGTAGCCCTTTTCATGTCCTTTATGATGGTATAATTCAATGCTTGGTTCAAAGTCATGGGAGTTATAGGTAAAAAACTGAAGAAATTAATGCTTTTTGAAAATTTTTTTCGAAGGAGTAGCTATAAAACAAAAATTGAATGATGCCAAATTGTAGCCCTTTCCATGCCCTTTAAGATAGTATAATTAAATTTTTGGCTGAAAGTCAGGTATGGGAGTTATAGGTCGAAAACGGAAAAAATTAATGTTAGTGAAAACAGATTTTTGAAAAATTTGTTCGAAGCAGTAACTATAAATCAAAAATTTAATGATGCCAAACTGTAGCCCTTTTCATGCCCTTTAAGATGGTATAATTCAATTTTTGGCTCAAAGTCAGGTATGGGAGTTATAGGTCAAAAAGAGTTTTCTGAAAATATTTTCTTAAAAATTTCGTATGAAATATCAACTGTTGTCAAAAAAATAATGATAGCCAATTATGTACTTTTGGATCACCTGTCACATTATTTAACATTTGTTTATTGTATTTTTCCTGGTTTCAGTTTTATTGGTCAAAAACTAACCAAAAAGTTTGTTGGAAGTTCACTTGGTCACAACTAAGCAAAAAGTTTTTTGAAAAATATTTTTTTGTTCTCTGTTGATGAGTCATTTTCGTAAAAATTTTGAGCCAAAAATTTAATTATACCATCTTAAAGAGCATAAAAAGGGCTACAATTCGGCATCATTCAATTTTTGTTTTATAGTTACTACTTTGAACAAATTTTTCAAAAAACTGTTTTCACTAATATTAATTATTTCAGTTTTCGACCTATAACTCCCATACCTGACCTTGAGCAAAAAATTTAATTATACCTTCTTAAAGAGCATAAAATGGGTTACAATTTGGCATCATTCGATTTTTGATTTATAGTTACTGTTTCTAACAAATTTTTCAAAAACATGTATGTACATATATAATGTAATCCAAAAAATTTTTCCTAAATATATATATATATATATATATATATATGTACATATATATATATATATATATATATATATATATATACATGTATATATATATATATATATATATATATATATATGTATATATATATATATATATATATATATATATATATGTGCATATACATATATATATATATATATATATATATATATATATATATATATGTGTGTGTATATACATATATATATATATATATATATATATATATATGTGTATATACATATATATATATATATATATATATATATATATATATGTGTATATACATATATATATATATATATATATATATATATATGTGTATATACACATATATATATATATATATATATATATATATACATATATATATATATATATATATATATATATATACATATGGTTGTATGCATGTTGTTTGTATGAATATGATTATGAAAAACATATTTATGTATGTATGTATGTATTATATGTATATATATATATATATATATATATATGTATAAACATATATATATATATATATATATATCTTAATATATATAAATCTCGTGTCACAATGTTTGTCCTCAATGGACTCCTAAACCACTTAACTGATTATAATAAAATTCGCACACCATGTGCAGTTCGATCCAACTTGAGAGATAGGATAGTTTAAATCTCAAATTATAGTCGCAATTTTAATTTATTGCTAATTATTTGTCTGTTATTATTTGACAGTCACAATTATCTGTTAACTCCAAATAATTCTAACAGATGTCGATACCTTTCGACTGGGTTGAGTAAGTAATCAGTAGATGGCGCTGCTATGGTAAATCTACGAACGTGTCATATAAGCTACATTTTAACAACATAATTACCACGTGTTGTTGACGCTATAAAATTAATTAAATTTATTTTGTAGTGAACGAAGTACCGTATAATTCAATTATTTCCACTTTCTAAATTTTTGGTGTTAGCATAGCCGGCCACGTGTTACTTAGACTGAAGTGTAAATTGAATTCATATTATAATGAATATAATACAGTGAAATTAATCCCGTTTTTTTACTTATTTGTGCTTCATTGATCAAAACTTTATAATTTAATTTGAATATATGTATGTAAGTATTATCACATAATTATAAAATTTAATTAAAATGTCAATGCAAAAATGATACACAATTTCCTACACTTTTTCAATAGTTGTACAAATATTTTTTTTATTGTTTTTATTTAACCTCTATTAAAAAATATTTAGCACTTATTATTTCAATGTGCTATGATAACAAGTTTTTCAGATTTTTTTCTTATATTTTATAATTATAATTAGTATTTCAATTCTTATTGAAATTATTATTTAAACTCTATAATTTAAATATTTACATGTCAGTATTATCACATAATTATAAAAGTTAATTAGAATGATTTTAAATTTTTTTTCTCATATTTAAACGATTAATTTATTATTTTCAGTCAAATGCCACGGAAAAATTCTAACCTCAACAACGCGAGCACCAGAGAGGCACGACGCAAACGTATTAAAAGAGCCCATCAGTTGGCAGAACAAATTGAATCAAGAAATCCAGCTCAAAGAATCAGGACAGCAGAAGGTCATGCACAAGAATCTCAAGAACAGTGTAACGAACGTCTTCAAGAGAATATCATAAGAATAAGAGCAGCAGGAGAACGAGACATAGCCACAGTAGGAGCACAGGAACAATAATTTCAATTTATACATGTAACTAATTTCACATAGTTTAATAAAAGTTAATTAATATATCAATGAGAAAATGGTACAAAGCTCCCCAACTTTTTCAATAATTGTACAAAAATTTTTATATTATTTTTATTTAACCTCCATTGAAAATTATTTTGCACTTATTATTTCAATGTGCTATAATAACATGTTTTTCAGTTCCTCTTTCTAATATTTAAACGATTAAATTATTATTTTCAGTCAAATGCCACCGAAAAAATCTAACCTCAACAACGCGAGCAGCAAAGGGTCACGCCGCAAACGTGTTGAAAGAGCTCAGCAATTACCAGAACAAATCGAAACAAGAAATGCAGCTCAAAATTAAATGGAATTAATAAAATAGGATAAATTTTTATTTTGTACCTATTGATTTCTGCTTAATATCAAGTGTAAGAACATTTTAATTAATTGTGTTCAACGTACTTCCCCTTCAAATCTCAATCCAGTGAATTTGTATACCAACATCAACATTTTCGTCTTTGTTCGTAAATAATTTCATTGTACTAAAGGGTTATAGTAGTAGAAAGTCAAATAAGGAGATCACCATATTTTTTACAAGTACCATCTGTGTGAAAAAGCATAGTGGACTCCGTGACTGATGTTCTCTTATTATTCCTCTTAGATTGTTTACTATAATGTAATATAACAAAAACTTTAGCCACAGCAACGCATGGCCGGGTCAGCTAGTATATATATATATATTTGTATATATATATATATATATATATATATATATATATATATCTATATGTATATATATATATATATATATATATGGGTTTTCGACCCATAACTCCCATACCTAACTTTGAGACAAATATTGAATTACACCACCTTAAGGGGCATGAAGAAAACTACAATTTCGCATCATTAAATTTTATATATATTTTATTTATTTTTATATATATATATATATATATATATATATATAT
>OY776278.1:51121360-51196360 GCA_963675445.1 Linnaemya vulpina
CTAACTTTGAGGCAAATATTGAATTACACCACCTTAAAGGGCATGAAGAAAACTACAATTTCGCATCATTCAATTTTATATATATTTTATTTATATATATATATGTATATAATAAACTAATTTTTTGACATATTGTCATTGTACTATTACAATATGAAATTTATTTGTTGGGTGGTTAAGCAATGTCTATATGCATTTCATTGGCGCTTCTTACCAAATCGTCAGGTGACTTCAACCACAGTTTTGCAAAGTTTCAAACCTCTCAACTTATTAAAAGACTTCCAAAAACCATCTGAGAATTATGTTAAATAAATTAACTATAAAAATTCACAAACAATTTCAAAATATCACATTATAATAAGTATAGCAGGCTATGAAACTTATACAAACCAAACCCAACAAACAACTTTTATTCGATACGACTCTATTTTATTCTTCTATACCTTTATACAATTAGAAATCCCTTGCATAACAATGAAAGTATTTATAAGGCAAAATGAAAAATGAAATCTCAATTGAATTGTTAATAAACTAATTTTTTGACATATTGTCATTGTACTATTATAATATGAAATTTATTTGTTGGGTGGTTTATGGTTCAAAGTCAGGTATGGGAGTTATGGGTCGAAAACTGAAAAAAATGTATGTTTTTTTTTGAAACAGTAACTATAAATCAAATATTGAATGATGCCAAATTGTAGCCCCCTCCATGCCTTTAATTAATAATTCAATATTTGGCTCAAAGTCAGGTATGGGAGTTATAGGTCGAAAACTGAAAAAAATTAATGTTAGTGAAAACAGTTTTTTGAACAATTTGTTCGAAGCAGTAATTATGTATCAAAAATTGAATGATGCCAAATTGTAGCCCTTTTGATGCCCTTTACGATGGTATAATTCACCACCTTAAAGAACATGAAGAAAACTACAATTTCGCATCATTCAATTTTTGATTTGTAGTTACTGGTTCGAACAAATTTTTCAAAAAACAGTTTTCACTAACATTAATTTTTTTCAGTTGTCGACCTATAACTCCCACACCTGACTATGAGCCAAAAATTGAATAGTACGATCTCAAAGGGCATGAAAAGGTCTACAATTTAGCATCATTCAATTTTTGTTTTATAGTTACTACTTCAAACAAGTTTTTCAAAAAACTGTTTTCACTAACATTAATCTTTTTCAGTTTTCGACCTATAACTCCCATACCTGACTTTGAGCTAAAAATTAAAATATACCATCTTAAAGGGCATAGAAAGGGCTACAATTTGGCATCATTCGATTTTTGATTTATAGTTACTGTTTGTAACAAATTTTTCAAAAAACTTTTTCACTAATAATAATTTTTTTCAGTTTTCGACATATAACTCCCATACCTGACTTTGAGCCAAAAATTTAATTATACCATCTTAAAGGTCATAAAAAGGGCAACAATTTGACATCATTAAATTTTTGATTTATAGTTACTGTTTCAAACAAATTTTTCAAAAAACATATATGTACATTTATAATATAATCCAAACAATTTTTCCCAAATATATATATGTACATATATATATATATATATACATATATATATATATATATATATATATGTACATATATATGTATATATGTACATATATATACGTACATATATATATATATATATATATATATATATATATGTATATATATATATATATATATATATATGTATATATATATATATATATATATCTATGTATATATATATATATATATATATATGTATATACATATATATATATATATATATATATATATATATATATATGTATATATATATATATATATATATATATATATACATATGGTTGTATGCATGTTGCTTGTATGAGTATGATTATGAAAAACATATTTATGTATGTATTATATATGTATATATATATATATATATATATATATATATATATATGTATATACATATATATATATATATATATATATATATATATATATCTATATATATATCTATATACATATATATATATATATATATATATATATATATGTATATCTATATATCTATATACATATATATATATATATATATATATATATATGTATATATATATATATATATATATATATATATATATATATCTATATATATATATATATATATATATATATATATATACATATGGTTGTATGCATGTTGTTTGTATGAATATGATTACGAAAAACATATTTATGTATGTATGTATGTATTATGTATGTATATATATATATATATATATATATATATATGTGTGTGTATATACATACATATATATATATATATATATATATATATATGTATATATATATATATATATATATATATATATATATCTATATATATATATATATATATATATATATATACATATAGTTATATGCATGTTGTTTGTATGAATATGATTATGAAAAACATATTTATGTATGTATGTATGAATGTGTAAGTATATATTTCCTCAGACAAAACCTCCACATTCCGCACTCTACTTGTATTCCTTGATGCTTTGCAGGTGCGCGGAAAATGACCGATCTTTCCGCAGTTAAAGCACTTAGGCTTTTCTTTGATAGCCTTCTCTGCCAGCAGTTGTCGCATTGCCTCCTTAACGCTAGCCACTAGGTTGTTATCCTCCTCAGACAAAACCTCCACATTCCGCACTTTACATATCTGTGGCTTGAAAACCATCCTGGCCGTTTCTTGAGCCAGCGCAAACGACACAGTTTCAGCGAAAGTGGATTTCTGCGTAGCGCACACCGCCAGTTTAACATCAGAGTCGCCAATGCCGTTAACGAAAGCCTCAGTTTTAAAATGGTCCAGGAACGGGTGACTCTCGCCTGGATATGTGAACTGCACTAAACGCTCGATTTTCATTGCGAAATCTTGTAGAGATTCGTTAGGCTTCTGAACTCTACATCGCAATTCCATTCTGTATAAATCGCGATTGTGCTCACCACCATACTTGCGTTGCAATGCTGCCATTATTTCATTATAGTTGTTTCTGCAGCTTACTGGCACAGTCTCAAGTACCTCTGCTGCTGTACCCTTTAAGGACAAAATCAACTCTATGGCCTTTTCTTCAGCATCCCATCCATTTCTGCTAGCAACCGTCTCGAACTGGAATTTGAAGATGCCTAATGGTACGCTGCCATCGAAGCATGGCGCTTTTGTCCGCGCAGAAACCTTCGCAACTGCTCGTACTGGCCCGCCACTACACTCCAGGTTATGCACTTTGTCCTCTAGAGCATGCAATTTCTCTTCGAACTCCTTTGCATGCTGTTCCAGGCCACCGCATTCTAGATGTTGGACTCTATCCGCTAGCTCTGTGAATTTATTCTCAATAGAATCCATCCTCCTGTTGATGGCTTCATAAACCTCTACCAGGATATCGTTCGTGGCCTTATTTGACTCCTGTATCAGCTGAGAGTTTTGGTTTATTTTAGTTATTTCGGCAACAAGCTTGTCCTGCATATCCTGAGAGTTTTGTTTTATTTCACTTTGTGCATCACTGATTCCTTTTATCTGAATCATCATAGCAGCGAACATTGAGTTTATGTCCATGCTGCTGGTCGCAGCAGGAGGGCATACCTGCTCATCGTCTTTATCCTCAAACTCGTATGTCCCGATGTCCATGCCGCGATTCTTAAACTCATTTATCAGCCTCTTCTGCAGTTCAGCCTTGTTACCTGCAGTTGGCAATTCCAGCTTACTGAGCTCTTTTTTCAGCTGTTCAACTTTTAGCTCATCAAATTTCATGATTATTTATTTTAATATCTTAATGTCCTTTTTTTTTAATTGCAATGTCATTTTAATTATTTTTGCAATCCCACTTCTGACACCAATTGTTACGTTTTTAGACCTTTTCGTAAAAACGGTTTTATTACTTATCCTTCAAGGATTCGTTTTATTGCATCAAATTAAAACACGGACATATTAATTTAGAAATATAATGCGGCAACACTTTATTTGTTACTTTATTTACACGAGTATTTGTACTACTCAACACTTAGCGATGTTAACACGTCTATATTTGATATCACACTGATTCTGCTGAGCTCTGGCAGCGCCTTTATATAGCAAATTTGACGTCGTCTGGTAACCTCGCGAAAGTTCTGGGCATGGTGGTTGTATTTTACTTGACATGTGTGTGTTTGTATACATGACAATGCTGACTTGTTTGGTTTGCTTATGGTAACTATGTGCGGTTGAATGAATGAGTGTTCTGTGTGTTTTACCTATGGTAACTATGAGTGGTTGTATGGATGAGTGTGTGGTTTTGTTTCTTCTACGTGTACATGGCTGTGTATACTTGTGAATCTGTTTAGCTTTATTAGCAGCGAATACTTGCATACAAGATCATTAATTTATTTTGACTATGGCTAGTCAGAAGCGTGAATACTTTGGGAGTAGTCCCAAATTTAAGATGAGAAGGGGTGATCCTGGTCCTGGTAATAGATTTCATTTGCTTGCAAATGACGAAGAAGAAGAGACTGGAACGGTCAAAGAGAAAATTCCACCCATAGTGGTAGACTCGAGCCACAGTTAGCATTTATGTTGCTAGGTTTGATGTTGTTGTGGTTTACTCTTATTGGCACAGCCTTGAATGATCTTGTATATTCTGGAATATTCCATTTCCGTTAATTTGAATATTATCTATATAGTGTTGACCATGAGTAGTAGGGAACTGTATGTGCTGCGACCATTAAAAATATTAAATTTCAGCAATTAAATTTGAAATTTTTCAATTTTAATTGCCAAAATTCTCAAATTTCACAAAATTCTCAAATTTCATTTTGTGTGTGTTCGTGTGTGTATTTTTTCCCACGGTTTAGTAGGGGCGTTCACATTGTTGTTTTTTTTTAAATAAAATGTTGGGGTAGGCGTGGGAATTTGTGTCTGTCCATATGTGACGTTGAGAATACATGTCCGTCGGTATGTGAGCGTGGGAATTTGTGTCTGTCCATATGTGACCTTGAGAATACATGTCCGTCGGTATGTGAGCGTGGGAATTTCTGTCTGTCCATTTACACTGTGTACGCCTGGTGAATAAAAAAATTTTGAAGCATTTTTAGGAATCACACTATTTAAAAAGTGTAGTAGTTATATATGGATGCCCTTAATGTTTGTGGTTCGTTCCTTCTTGCTGGAGTGAGATTTTTTCTTTTATTTTTTTGCTTATTAAAATTTGGTGTGTTTACTTAAGATTTGTCGTCCAGCAATTCAGTGTTTTTTTTTTACTTTTTTGCTTGCAATGCTTGAGTCTGGAGGAATAATTTGATTATTCTGATCTTGAAGACGTCGTGAAAAAAAAAATTACTATTGCATAAATATTGAAACTGATGTTTTGTTTATTTTATACATGACGATCATCGATGGATTTTATTTGGGGATCTGGATGGTGGTGCGATTTCTGTATTTTGTAGAATATGAATATTAATGCTATGTTTAAGTGTGTGTGTGTTTTTTGTGTTCTGAGTGGCGGTTGGAATGTCTGGCTGTCAGACAGTCTGTGTGTGTGACGATTGGTGAGTCTGTATGACAGTCCGCTTTCTTGCTTTCCTGGTCAGTATAAAATGTGATAAGGTGTACATATTCATGCGTACATAAATATCTACAAATTTATTTCATTTACGCATATACATACAAACAAATAATAAGCGTTTATTCTTTGTGCCCAAATATTCCCTTGACCATTTGAATGAATGAATGAACCATTGTTTAAACATATACATTGTTTTAATTTTTATTAATATATAATATTTATACATACATTTACATATATTTTTTAATATAAAGCTGCCTCCACTGCGTCAGCTGCCTCTATCAACAATTGATCGTTGGTATCTTCGTATAATGCAAGAAACATTGGGACATCAATTTTTGGGAGCATTTGGACTTCCAATATTTCTATGTGCGGTTTGTTGGTTACCTCACTTCTATTGGATTCACTACCAGCCTCGGCAGGCTGAGTATTGACGCTCAAAAATAGGTCATCGTCACCTGTCAGCATCTCTTCATATTCTTCCTCTATTTTTTGGAGTGGGTTAGATGAAGATGGTTGCGAAGACAGCTCTAGGAGAAGCTCCTCATCTCCTTCAAGATGTTTCTCGAACTCTTCCTGTCTGGCTTTTCTTAAATTCTCCTTCAAATGGTGACGCTGAAGTCTCCGATATAATGGTGTGTACCAGAAGGGCTTCATTGTAGAAATAAAAGCTCAACTTAAAATTTGATAATTTTGCTTTGAAAACTTGTGAAGCTACAAAAATTTTGTAGTTTATCAGATACCACAATGTTTTGTCCACGTAGCAGTTTCTTTTGCTACAACATTTTGTGACGTATCTGCATGCATAAGCATGCCTCCGTATCCTGTGTATATCACATATCATAATGTTTGTTTACATAAATTTTGTCCACGTAGCAGTTTCATTCCCGTAAACATTTTGTATCGTAGAGGCATGCATAAGCATGTCCCTGTACTCTGTATATATCAAATTCCGTTCAAAACTTTGTAACGTATCTGCATGCACAAGCATGTCTCTGTACTCTGTAGATATCACTTATCAAAATTTTTGTTTACATAAATATTGTCTACGTAGCACTTTCATTCCCTTAAACATTTTGTATTGTAGAGGCATGCATAAGCATGTCTCGGCATTCTGTGTATAATCAGATACCACAATGTTTTGTCCACGTAGCAGTTTCTTTTGCTACAAAATTTTGGAACGTCTCTACATGCATAAGCATGCCGCCGTATTCTGTGTATATCACATATCATAATGCTTGTTTATATAAATATTGTCTACGTAGCAGTTTCATTCTCCTAAATATTTTCTAACGTATTTGCATGCATAAGCATGCCTCGGCATTCTGTGTATATCAGATACCACAATGTTTTGTCCACGTAGCAGTTTCTTTTCTAATTTTTTAATCTTAACCGTTTCTATCAGCAGATACGCTACTTTTGCAAAGTAACGCAAAGCTACTTTGTTGGAATGAAGCGTACTATACCAAAACAAAATTTTCACGAATTTGTATTAATCTAAATTTTTTAGGATAAAATTCAGTACATTTTTGTATCTAAAAGTAACAAGTCGTGACTATTAAAAAATTCCTTGTGTGTTATTAATAAATCTAAGACAGAAAATAAATACATATTCTCAAAAAACATATTATTTGTATATCAAAAAATAAGAGTGTGTCATATAATTTAAGCAAAGACAGAATTTAAATATATATATATATATATATATATATATATATAAAAATCCTTGTAATATTACTTGTTATTCAAGCAATCAATATATTTTTTAATAAAAAAGTACACTATAAACAAAATAATTTTTATAAGTGTAAATAAAAATATAAGAAAAAAAATGAGTTCATCAATTTTCAAGTGCAATATCTGTAATAAGGTATATAAATACCAAAAATCTTATTTAGAACATTGCAAAGGTCATGTTCAACCACAACAAGTGCAACAGTCGATACAACCCCCAACATCTGCGTACAACCCCATAGCAACATATCAACAAATCGCACAGTCCATACAACCCTCAACATATGCATACAACTCAATGGTCCAAAACAATTTGCAGTATCAGTATCCGGCGCAGTATCAGTACCCAGTGCAGTATCAGTATCCAGTGCAGTATCAGTATCCAGTGCAGGTACCAGCGTATCCTTTATATCCGTATCCAGTGTCAACCAACCAATTCACAGCACCTATGGAGATCCCATATCCCATTGAATATAGCGTACCTATACAGTTGCAGAAAAATAATATGCCTAATTATTACCCAAGCTATTTGCCCGTAGATAATCCTTCTCAAGACATGGATATAAGTCAAGTTATTCCACATGATCAGGCAAATACACAAAATAATGAAGTAGAAATGGATATCTCAAATGATGATCTACTGTCTCAAGCTCCAAATGAATGCAAATATTATATAATAAATAGTGCTTTTAAAAATAATATTACAACATTTGGAGTTCCAGTAAATAAAGATTGTATTCTATTTGAAGATGTTATTGTGGATAATAAACATATCATCAAAGAAAGACTTGAAAATAGTCTTGCCGTACACAACATTATTAAATTTAATATTACTCTTATTGGAGAGTATATTAAAATTATAAGCGATGATATGGAATTGTGTACTATTTCTCACCGGGCAAAGATGGATCTTCTGTGCATTGGAGATGATGTTGAGGAAATTATGGCAAAGCAATTTCAAGAAATCCACAACAAAATGTCTGAATTTCAAGAACGGGATTCAGGATGGACTTTAATTAGAATTGTTCGCCTCGAAATCGCTATAAATAAGTCATCTTTGGTGAGAGGATCGAACTGGATAAGTACGCCGGAGAACTTAAAAAGTAAAAAGGCATGTATAAATGTTGAAAATAATGACATTTATTGTTTTAAATGGGCAATAATATCTGCACTGGATACATCTGATATTAAAAGACCTCAACGTTGCTGCTCATACAACATTGCAGATATCAGCGCTGATATCATATGTTTGCAAAACGGAATTGAGATTGACTTCAAAAATTTAAAGTTTCCGTTGGCGTTAAAGAGTATCAGGATATTTGAAGAAAGCAATCCAAATATTAGCGTCAATGTGTTCGGATACAATGATGAAAGCAATGAGATTGTTGGACCATTCTATAACACCAAGAATGAAAAAGCTAAACATATTAATTTGTTATTATTAGAAAATGCTGAAGGATATCAGCATTATATTCTTATAACAAATATATCAAAGTAAGTAATAAAACATACATTTATTTACGTAAATATATTAATATATATTCTTATAACTTTTTTCTTTCCACAGACTTTTAAAATCTCAGACTACCAAGCACTGCAAAAAACTTGTCTTCTGTAACAGCTGCCTCCAATACACCCACAATGAGAGGACGTTAGAGCGACATAAAGAAGAATGTGGGCAAATTGTTGCGGAGCTGCCGTCTGAGGAAAATGCCGTGTTGCAGTTTAAAGACCACCAACGACAAATGGATGTACCATTTGTTGTGTATGCAGACTTTGAATGCATACTGGAGGAGGTTAATATTAGAGTAAGTGACAAAAGTAGGTATCGCAAAAAGCACATTCCTTGTGCTTTTAGTTATTATATTAAATGTAAGCATAATGATAGTTTAGATAAGTTTAAATTATATACGGGGAGGGATGCAGCAGAAAAGTTTGTAGAAAATTTGATTGAAGATTGTGAAGATATTTATAATGAATATCTAGTAAATAAAAGGGAAGTGGATGCTTTAACTCCTTTCGAAAATTTTAATTTTCGAAATGCGATAGATTGTCATATTTGTCATAAATATCTAGGCAATGATAGAGTGCGAGATCACTGCCACATAAGTGGTAAATTTAGAGGAGCAGCTCATAATAGATGCAATTTAAAATTTCAAATTCCAAAATTTATACCAATCTATTTCCACAATTATTCATCTTATGACGCGCATCTTTTTGTTAAAGATTTGGGTAAAAAATCTGACAATATAAAAGTCCTTCCGCTCAACAAAGAATTATACATATCACTATCTAGATTTTCAAAAATGACCGACAACTACAACCTTGAACTTAGATTTTTAGACACAATTCGCTTTATGCCTGAAAGCTTAGAATCTTTAGCTAATAATCTTTCAGAACAAGACTTTCACATCATTAAAAGACAATTTAAAACAAAAAAAGAGTTTGATCTAGTGAGAAGAAAAGGTGTCTTTCCCTATGATTTTCTTAATTCTTTTGAAAAATTGAATGTTGGTGAACTTCCAGCAAGGGAAAATTTCTTCAACCATCTCAATAATAAGGAGTGCTCGATTGAAGACTATGAGCATGCAAAAGAAGTTTGGAATGCTTTCGGTTGCAAAACCTTGCAAGATTACATGGAAGTATATTTAAAAACGGATGTTCTCTTACTTGCAGATATATTTGAAAGTTTTAGAAAGGTTTGCAAGAACATCTACCACTTAGATCCATGTCAATATTACACTGCACCAGGACTATCGTGGGATGCTATGCTAAAGTACACAAATATAGAACTAGAGCTTTTGACGGACATAGATATGTACAATTTCTTCAAGAAAGGAATACGTGGTGGACTTGTACAATGCAGTAACCGATATTCAAAGGCTAACAACAAATATCTACCTGACTTCGATGGAGAAAAGCCCTCAGAATTTATTGTGTACTTAGACGCAAATAACCTCTACGGTTGGGCTATGTCTGAGTATTTACCTTATGGTGGATTCAGATGGCTGTCAGCTGAAGAGCTAAATCTGGATCCTAAAACCATAGGTGATAATTCAAGTGATGGATATGTCTATGAAGTTACTTTAGACTGTCCTTCTCATTTGCATGACTCTCACAATGACCTACCTTTCTGTCCAGAAAATAAGAAAATTTTGCAAACAAAGCACATTAAATTAGTTGCAGATTTTTCAACAAAACAAACATATGTCATACATTATAGAGTTCTTAAACAATGTTTACAGTATGGTCTAGTTCTAAAGAAAGTGCATCGAATTCTCACCTATAAGCAATCAACCTGGTTGAAAAGTTATATAGACTTGAATACCAAACATAGGGCTACTGCAAAAAATACTTTTGAAAAAAATTTTTTCAAATTGTTAAATAATGCAGTATACGGTAAAACTATGGAGAATGTGGAAAAGAGAAAAGATGTACGAATAGTTACGAACTGGAAAAGGACAAACTGTAATCATTTAGGAGCTCAAGATTGGATATCTAAACCTAATTTTCATAGTTTGTCAATATTTTCTGAGAATATGGTAGCGATTCAAATGAATAGAGTGAAAACCTATTACAATAAGCCTATATATTTAGGATTTTGTGTATTAGAGCTTTCCAAATGGAAAATGTATGATTTCCATTATGGGTACATGCAACCCAAATTCAAGTCAAACTTATCACTGAATTATATGGACACTGACTCTTTCATTTACACAGTAAAAACAGAAGACTTTTATGCTGACATAAAAACTGACCTCGACCATAAGTTTGATACATCAGATTACCCAAAAGACAATGTATATGGATTTCCTCTGGTAAACAAAAAGGTATTGGGTATGATGAAGGATGAAAATTGTGGAAAGGTAATGAAGGAATTTGTAGGATTGCGGTCAAAAATGTACTCTTTTAGTGTGCAACATCAAAGTGATATTAAAAAATCGAAAGGAGTAAAGAAGTGCATTCTTAATAATTATAGTATAGCTTCATATAGAAATTGCTTATTCAATAAGTCGACTGTGTATGATGATATGCTAACATTTAAATCAAAAATTCATCAAATTTATACAAATGAAATAAATAAAGTAGTATTAAATTATGCAGACGATAAAAGAAAAATAAGAAGTGATAAGATGAGTACATATGCATGGTATCATTTTCGAATCGAGGAAACTAATCCTGATTATGAACTTGACATGCTACTGTGGGAAATTTCAAGACTAGAAGAGGAAGAAGCAGTGCTATAACTGTATCCCTATTTTTAAGTAATAATTTTTATGTTTATTTAAGTAGTTAAATCTATTAATAAGTAAAAAAAATTGTTGTATTGTTAAGAGAAATAAACAACAAAAAAATTGTACAAATATATTTAAAATGAAAAAACATTCAGAATTTGTTTTATTTTGTTTGGTGATTTATTATTTAGTTTCATCGAAATATTGCATAATATGAATTAATTAAATGATTTATCATCATTTTTCTTAAGTAAAATACGGAGCACCGGCAGGTATCTGGCCCCTCCTCACAATCTGGATGGCTCCATGGACAAGACTTAAAGTGACCATCGTCCTTGTCCTCATCTTCCATTATACCAAAATCATCATTTTCATTCAACATATCGAGAAACATTTTCACCATTTCCATGTGTTCGTATATTACACATCTCTCAAAATCAACTAAGAATTGTGCGAGCTTGTTTCTAATGTCACTCATGATTTTATGAAATATTTTATAGTATTACTAAAATTTACTTCCGATCTTTTTGACTGTTAGTTCTCTACTAATAATTGTTTTCAACGAACCAGTACTAAGGTGTATGTTATGAAATTAAAAAAAAAACGATGTCAGCGTTTTTAGTCCAGAAAATAATTTAATATTCGACTCAAAAAAATGAATACGTATATATGACATCTCTCTATCCTTTTCCAACTACTTAGTTTTAAATACTTATATATATATATATATATATATATTTAATTTTTCCTCACTTCGTCTTTTGTCAAAAATAAAACAAAAAAATCATTGTATAATGATTTTCTGTTAAGCTTCTTACAGTCTAGAAAGCTAAAATCGAGATTAGTTTGCAATAAAAGTTCAAAGCTATAAGTTGTGAAAAATTTCTACCGCAATGGATCTAGTGGAAAAATTTAATTCGTACAATACAAAATCCTTAATCCATATAAAGGATCTAGATGAATTATCCAAAAACACTATCGTACGTGCAAAGCGAGTAACAACAAAGTATGGGGAAACAGTTCAACTTGAGCTGGAAAACCACATAATGTTTCTCCCCAACCGATACAATGCATTGACCAATGCAGAATTAGAAGATCTTTCGAATAATAAATATCGACTACAAAGAAAAGGAGAGCGAAACCTGATCTTAGAAAGCGAGATGAACGAGTTTTTAATACCAAACTCTCAGTACCCCGTTTGGCAGTAAAAAATATGTTATGTTCATATATTTTGTACTTAACAAGAAAAAAAAATAATAATAATAAAAAAGAAAATGTTTTTAAATATGTATGTATATAAATATATATGATTGTGTTTTATTTAATATCTTTGGTTATATCAATAAGAAATTTCAAACATAAGTGACCGCAATTATATGTATTAAAGTTTTGATATTGATTGTAGTTGTATTGAATATTTCTACCTAAATATTTGATTAATTCTAGAGGAGGTTGTAAATTTCCAAAGCTGTCGAAATATTGTTTTTCATTCTTGTTCCTATAGTATGCTACCCAATGAGTACCTGGGCCTGTTGATAAATCCAAATTGATTATTCCACACTCTACAGTCTTTGGTCGTTTTGGTAGTGAATCCAACATATAAACTCCTCTGAAGTGTGGAATATATTTTGAAAATTTTCTTAGATCAAATTCTGATAATGGTCTGTTGGGTAGCATTTCAAATAGTTTTTTGAATGATCTTTACAAACAAGTCCATAACCGTTTTTATATGGTTTAAGGTACAGTCCTTCTCCCACAGCAATAGACTCCATTGCCTTATTGTGTCTGGTGGCTTCCTCAAGTTGTTTTTTTGCATTCTTTGTTGCATTTACAGCTTTAGCTATAGAGGCACCTCCAGTTGCTAGACTACCAAGTGCACCTAGAGCAGTTAGAATCGGTATTATGGGCAAAAAACCACCAATTTTTGGAACATTTATAATACGCGGTATTATAACACGAGCTTTTTTCCCCTTAAGAGATTTACTGATAGCTTTACGAGCAATCTTAATGGCTGAATTAATATCTTGTGGTTTTTCCTTCTTCAATATCTTTGTTGCTGATTTAATTGTTTTATGAAACAGATTTTTGTCATTTATACGAATTCGTGGTGATGGTCTTTTCACTGTATTCCTTTTCTTTCCTTCAACACCCATACCAAGTTTAGTTTTTGCTTTCATTGCGTTGGTGACTATATATGAAAATGTTTTTTCTGCAAGATTACTATCTTTTGAAAGAACTCTTTCCCAAGCCGTATTTTGAAGAATTTTGTCAGCTTGATGTCTGCTGTTTAAGTCTTTATTTTTCGAGTAAGCAATATCGTGATTTTTGCAAGCAGCACCCAATAAGTTAATTCCTTTATCTCCTCTATCTAAACGCTTTTGTAATCTTGTGCCAGGTCCACAATACTGGTCTCCAGGAAGATGTAATTCAAAAGGTAGAGAATTTATTGCTTTATTTAGTAAACCTTCTCCAACGATAGTTTGTTTGTGACTAAAACTTTTGTTATAAAGTACAACCATATTAATTTAATCTACAATAAAAGATATTGTTTGCAAGTTTAGCAAGTAGTTATTAAAATGCGCTTCATAAAACAACATAAAAATATTTTAGTTCGTAATGCTGATGTTTGTTCAAATGACAGTAAAAAAATAAGACATAGTTCCTTGTTACCAAATTCTATTCGAGCATTAATAGTTGGTCCTTCAAATTGTGGAAAAACTAACATAATGATTAGTTTGCTGGAAAGTCCTAATGGTCTCAAGTTTGAAAATATTTACTTGTACTCAAAATCTTTATATCAACCTAAATATGAATACCTAAAGAAATTAATTTCACCAATTAAAGGAATCGGATACTACACATTTGCAGAAAACGAGGACGTTGTTCCTCCTAGTGAAGCTAAAAGCAATTCAATTATGATTTTTGATGATGTTGCATGTGAAAAGCAAAACAATATACGTCCATATTTTTGTATGGGTCGTCATAAGAACGTAGACTCATTTTACTTGTGTCAGACTTACACGCGGATTCCAAAACATTTGATAAGAGATAATGATAATGTAATTATTATGTTTAAACAAGATGCGACAAATATGAAACATGTATATGATGATCACGTTGCCAGCGACATGAACTTTGAAATGTTTCAACGAATTTGTAGAGAATGTTGGAAGGAAAAATACGGATTTTTGGTGATAAGTAAAGATAATGAACTAAACAATGGTCGTTATAGAAAGTCATTTGATTACTTCATCATAATATAATTTACTGTTCATCAAATGCACCCTGCAGTATTTAATCTGACTTCAAACTTTATACATGTGATTATTGTAACTGATCAGATAAGCAGATCTGATACCTGATAAACTGACCTGATACCTGTTAAACTGACCTGATAAGCTGATCTGATACCTGTTAAACTGACCTGATAAGCTGGTCTGATACCTGATAAACTGACCTGATAAGCTGATCTGGTACCTGATAAACTGATCTGATAGCTGTTAAACTGACCTGATAACCTGATCTGCTTCCTATTGAACTGACCTGATAGCTAAAATGAATGAACAAATTCTTAAAGACTTGGTGGCATCCAGAAATATCTTGAAGAAAAAGCTTCGTAGTATAAAAACTGGTGAAATAGATACACATCAGCAATTAACAGATACATTCAATCCTATCACAGAACCTTTAAAAGAATTTATCAATAGCTCTAAATACGTTGGTAGACCGGTTAAAAAAGAACCGAGTGATAAGGAAACTGGAATTGATGACAATGAAAGTTTTCATCCTCAGAATTGAACAATAAAATTGGAAACGAGTACGCCCAAGAAACTAATTGAAGAATCAATGTTTAAACAATCGAATAGTAAAAGTAGCAGTAATTATGATGAAGATGACTTTTACTCACAAAATTCGAATAGTGAAGAAAATTATCCTGACTTACCACTATTACAATCGAGAAACGAACTAGATACTAACTATGGTCCACATAAAGACAATAATAACCAATGGAGATTTGGTAGTAGCACCATCGAGTCAAATCAAGATAAGATACAGGTTAGTGGACAAATATGGGCGCTCACGCCAGGACTTTTTTCTTTAATGTTTCATAAAGCACCAAAAAACTATGATAAATTCGAGCTTGAAATCTATAAAAAAATATTACTTGCTACCAATGCCCACAGGAGAGGCTATAAGTCTGATGGTCAAATCAAAGGGAGCATAGCCCATAAGTACAAACATAATATTGGAAAACTTTTTAAAGGAGACAATCATACAGGCTCATCAGATGTAACAAAAAGTAGTTATTTAGGAAGGGGTTTGATGCAGTTTAACCCTCATAATCCAAACTATATATACTGGGATGATCCAAACGAGTTGGTAGATCGACTTAGACTACTGCTTGCATCACAGTCTGCAGGCCATACTAATCACAACAACGAAATTGTCTCAATTATTGAAGAACTACGTGAAGCTAATATAATTGTATAAACTATATACATACATAGATTTTTATATAAAACATGTCCGTTGATAAATTTGGGCATTATATTAACGATAGAAGTGAAGTAATTTCAACCAAAAATGCGCCTAAGTTGTTGGGCTTCTTTATGGATACGAACAAAAACATTGATGTCCAATACAAGAGAATCAAAAATGTTGCAAATGCTCTGGAGGGAAACGATGTTATCAGTAAATTGTTTCTGCAAACTGAACTCAAAAAACAGCAACAAGAAGTAGCTTTCCAGTTAGAAAATCTTAATGCTCATTTGCAGGATATCAATAAGAAAATGGATGGTAATAAATCACTTTTTGATATGGAAATTGAAGAGCTACGAGAAAAAATTTATAGAATAGAAAATTACATGTTCGTATCAATAGGTGCAAGTGCATCAAGTAGATCACAACACACTTAAAACAGCGACTGGAAAAATAAGATGTCTTCAAAGAGAAATGTTGTAAATGAATTGCATAAGCAGGCTCGAAAACGTTTTGTACGTCGTAGAGTTGTGATGAAAGGAATAGATGATCTTTGGCAAGCTGATTTAGTTGAAATGGGAAATTATTCCTTAGACAATAGAAATTATCGATTTTTGCTAACTGTAATTGATACATTCTCAAAATTTGCTTGGGCAGTACCTTTGAGCAGAAAGAATGCATTCGAAACAACTCAGGCAATGGAGAATATTTTCAAATTGGGACGAATACCGAAAAACTTGCAAACAGACGATGGTAAAGAATTTTTCAATAAACATTTCAGTCAGTTGATGAATAAATACAATATTAATCACTACTCAACATATAGCACTATGAAAGCCTCAATAGTAGAACGATTCAATAGAACATTAAAAGGAATGATGTGGAAGGAATTTAGCTTAAATGGTTCATATAATTGGATTGATATGGATAGAGATTTACTTGATGCATACAATAGAAAAATTCATCGCACCATTAAAATGTCACCGATTAAAGTAAATTCAACAAATGAAAAACAGCTTTTAAACACAGTATACAGTCATTTAAAGATGTATAAAATGTCAAAATTTAATGCAGGAGATCATGTACGCATAAGCAAATATAAAAACATTTTTGAAAAAGGTTACACTCCGAATTGGACAACAGAAATCTTTACAATTAAAAGAGTACAAAATACATATCCTACAACGTATATATTAGAAGACTATCGCGGAAATCCTATTAAAGGCGGATTCTATGAAGAAGAACTTTCAAAAACCAGATATCCTAATACATACCTAGTTGAAAAGGTTCTCAAAACTAAAGGACATAAGGTGTTTGTCAAGTGGCTGGGCTTTGGTAATGAGCACAATTCTTGGATAAGCAAAGATGAGATATTGTAAATGGAAGAATACAATAAATAAACAACAACAAAAACAACAACAATGGCATCAATGTTTAATTTAGTTTAGAATAAGTAAATAAACAATAAATACGAAACTGCTTCTTATAAATCATACTGTGTGTTTAACCTCATTTATTTACAATCAAACAGTCACAATGTCAATAACATTGACTCTGAGCTCCAATTCATCAGAGCTATCTGCTAATTATTTTCCTCCTATTGATTTAAACGGAACCTATGAATGTGCTCTAACTGATTTTCATTCATACAACAGTATCCCGAATGTGGATGTCTACAACAATATATTTTATATCGGCGAACTTGTAATTGAAATACCGATCGGATCTTATGAATTAAATGATATAGTTGACTATATAGAAGAACAATACAAACGATATAGACCAGAAAACAAAATTTTGATTGAAGCTAATAACAATACAATGCAAGTCAAAGTCAGCAGCTCTAAAGAACCAATATATTTTAATAAAGAAAATACAATAGGTAGACTTTTAGGATTCAATAGCAGAATATTAACGCCAAACAAAGAACATTACTCTGATCTTCCAGTGAATATCTTTAAGGTGAATCTCTTGAGGATTGAAAGCAGTATTGTGGTTAATACTTATATGAATAATTCTAAAGCTCATACACTACATGAATTTCCGATTAATGTACCGGCTGGATATAAAATAGTTGAGATTCCCAAAAATCTTATTTATTTGCCAGTAAACTCCAGAGAGATAAGTTCACTAGCTCTCCGCGTGGTTGATCAAAACGGCGACTTAATTAATTTCAGAGGTGAGGAAATTACAATACGAATACATTTAAGGACAACTAAATAATGATAATATACAACACGAGTATATCAAAGAATACTACAGCAACATCTAATTCTCAAACGTTACAATCTAAGCAACAATTGAAAAGATCTGTTCGTCAAAAATCGCTTACAGCAGCAAACAAGAGTTTTCTCAAGTCACTGAACTTTAAATTGAAAACAAAATGAGTTCAATAATAGACGTTTTAGATAAACCAATATCTGACGAAAATATTATCAAAAAGGATTATCACACATACATACCATACCTTCAGTCTTTTAACAACAACGATGAAATAAGAATTTCAATACAAAACCAAGATCTATATGTGTTACCCAGTGAAAGCTATATATATGTGGAAGGACTTGTTGTAGACGAAAAAACATCGAAATCTACACCTAACTTTCAGTTGAAAAATAATTTTGTTGCATATCTCTTTGATGAAATCCGCTATGAACTGAATGGTATTGAAATTGATCATACAAGATATTTGGGAGCCACCAGTACCATAAAAAATTTGGTTTCCTTATCACCTACGGAAAGCGTTGTGTTGCAAAATGCTGGATGGAATAAACTTGATAAAATAGATCTTCAAAATGGAAATTTTAATTTCTATGTACCACTCAAACTTCTTTTAGGATTCGCTGAAGACTACAATAAAGTTTTATTAAATGGTAAACATGAATTGATACTCTTGCGTAATAAGAACGATGAAGATCTTGTACACTCGAATGTTTCCACCGAGAAAGCAAAACTTACAATTTCACTAATATCATGGAGAATTCCACATGTTCAATTATCTGATCATAGTAAATTGAATATGATCAAAATACTTAATAATGGTGCTGCTATACCAATGGCATTCCGTAGTTGGGATTGTCATATGAATCCACACCTTAATACGGGAACCAATCACATATGGAATGTTAAACTGGCCGCTAATAAAGAACGCCCTCGTTTTGTCTTGATTGCCTTTCAACAAGAAAACAAGTTTGTTCATTGTGATCTTACTAACTTAAAAGTACATTTAAACTCAACCTCTTACCCATATGACGATCTTAATATAAAATTCAAAAATGAGCGCTATGCGATTCTATATGATATGTATCTAAGATTCCAACAAAGCTACTACATGAAACAACCCCAACCTCTTCCAACAGGTCAAGAGTTTAAAAATATCGCTCCAATTATTGTAGTTGATGTCAGTCACCAAAACGAAACGCTCAATACCGGACCAATCGACATAAAAATTGAATTTGAAACAGCAACAAATATTCCAGCAAAAACATCAGCTTACTGCGTTCTTATTCATGACCGCGTAATAGAATACATACCAATAAAAGGTCAAGTCCGGAAGCTCTTATAAATTAAATAACATGGATGGTGATATTGTTTTTGTAGACTTGCAAGGTTTCAAAACTAATTCAAATGACTTCATCGCAAAAGAACTAGCTGTAGTTTTCAGCAACAAGGAATGGTTCAATTTCATCATAAGACCTCCTTTTGATTTCGCATGTTTATCAGCCAAAAAAAAGAGAGAAGCAGTTTGGTTAACAAAAAACGATCATCATATTAACTGGAATGATGGATCAGTCTCATTTCAAAGCGTTTGCAAGTTTTTAAAATCGAATATAAGAAATTCACAAATATATGTTAAGGGGGGAGAGAAGAAAAAATGGCTGGAAAAAAATTATTCATCAAACAGTTTATAACATTGAAGACATTGGCTGCATTAATTTCAAACAAATGGAAACTAAGCATTCCATATATCTCTATTGTAGCTATCACGACTATGGTGTTTGTGCCTTAAGGAATGCAATTTTACTTAAAAATGAAAGTGTTAACAAACTTTTAAGTAAATGCTTATAAAAATTAAAATAAATGTCTTTTTATTTCAAACAAAAAACCTACATACATATTTATTTTTTTCAGAGAACACACAAACATGCATACACAATGGTTCATTCATTCATTCAAATGGTCAAGGGAATATTTGGGCACAAAGAATAAACGCTTATTATTTGTTTGTATGGATATACGTAAATGAAATAAATTTGTAGATATTTATGTACGCATGAATATGTACACCTTATCACATTTTGTACTGACCAGGAAAGCAAGAAAGCGGACTGTCATACAGACTCATCAATCGTCACACACACAGACTGTCTGACAGCCAGACATTCCAACCGCCACTCAGAACACAAAAAATACACAGACTTAAACATAGCATAAATATTCATATTCTACAAAATACAGAAATCGCACCACCATCCAGATCCCCAAATAAAATCCATCGATGATCGTCATGTATAAAATAAACAAAACATCAGTTTCAATATTTATGCAATAGTAATTTTTTTTTTCACAACGTCTTCAAGATCAGAATAATCAAATTATTCCTCCAGACTCAAGCATTGCAAGCAAAAAAGTAAAAAAAAAAACACTGAATTGCTGGACGACAAATCTTAAGTAAACACACCAAATTTTAATAAGAAAAAAAATAAAAGAAAAAATCTCACTCCAGCAAGAAGGAACGAACCACAAACATTAAGGGTATCCATATAGAACTACTACACTTTTTAAATAGTGTAATTCCTAAAAATGCTTCTAAATTTTTTTATTCACCAGGCGTACACAGTGTAAATGGACAGACAGAAATTCCCACGCTCACATACCGACGGACATGTATTCTCAAGGTCACATATGGACAGACACAAATTCCCACGCTCACATACCGACGGACATGTATTCTCAAGGTCACATATGGACAGACAGAAATTCCCACGCTCACATACCGACGGACATGTATTCTCAAGGTCACATATGGACAGACACAAATTCCCACGCTCACATACCGACGGACATGTATTCTCAAGGTCACATATGGACAGACACAAATTCCCACGCCTACCCCAACATTTTATTTAAAAAAAAAACAACAATGTGAACGCCCCTATTAAACCGTGGGAAAAAATACACACACGAACACACACAAAATGAAATTTGAGAATTTTGTGAAATTTGAGAATTTTGGCAATTAAAATTGAAAAATTTCAAATTTAATTGCTGAAATTTAATATTTTTAATGGTCGCAGCACATACAGTTCCCTACTACTACCATGGTTGTAACATTTTGACAACTATAGATTAATTGGCAATGCTGCCAAGTACATATAGCCACATTGTCGCTTTATTTAAATCTATTTCTAATCTTTGTAACAATATATATATATATATATATATATATATATATATATGTGTGTGTATATACATATATATATATATATATATATATATATATGTATATATATATACATATGGTTATATGCATGTTGTTTTTATGAATATGATTATAAAAAACATATTTATGTATGTATGTATGAATGTGTATGTATATATACACATGTTAAATTAAGAAATGTCTTTGGAAAAATTTTTGGATTATATACATATACTATGTACATACATATTTTTGGAAAAATTTGCTTTTCATGCTCTTTAAGGTGGTATAATTCAATTTTTGGCTCAATGTCAGGTATGGGAGTTACGGATCAAAAACTGAAAAAATTAATGCTTTTTGAAAAACTTGTTCGAAGGAGTAGCTATAAAACAAAAACTGAATGATGCCAAATTATAGCCCTTTTCATGCCCTTTAAGGTGATATAATTCAATATTTGGCTCAAAGTCAGGTATGGGAGTTATAGGTCAAAAACTGAAAAAAATTAATGTTAGTAAGAACAGTTTTTTGAAAAATTTGTTTGAAGTAGTAACTATAAATCAAAAATCGAACCACTTGGCATCAGTGCCTGAGTTGATAACAACGTGGTATTTTTGCTCGTGTTTGATTTTTTGAAAATTTAATTTTTTCTTTAATTTATTTTGACTATGGCTAGTCAGAAGCGTGAATACTTTGGGAGTAGTCCCAAATTTAAGATGAGAAGGGGTGATCCTGGTCCTGGTAATAGGTTTCATTTGCTTGCAAATGACGAAGAAGAAGAGACTGGAACGGTCAAAGAGAAAATTCCACCCATAGTGGTAGACTCGAGCCACAGTTTTTCCCAAGTTTGGGCTACTCTTGGCGAGGGGTACTTGTTCAAGAGAATGTCTATAGGAACTAAGGTCATTTCCAACACAATGATCCTTTATAAAGCTGCACTAAAAAAGCTGAGAGAACTGAACTACAACTTCTACTCACACGATGTGAAAGACGCAAAATACTTTAAGTTGGTATTGTTTGGGTTGCCAAAGACGGAACCAGATTTTTTAAAGCAGGAATTAGCTAAAACACACAATATAAACATAGTGAGTATCAAGGAAATTCCAACCAAAAAGACTACAGTTGATGACGCTATATATTTGGTTGAGTTTAATAAACAAGAAGTGTCGAAAAATGACGTCTTGAAAATAAGACACTTTTGCAATATTGCCGTCCACTGGAGAAGACCACTCAAAGGAAACAAAGGACCCACTCAGTGCTCAAAGTGCTCTATGTACGGACATGAGGCCAAAAATTGTAATAGAGTCAGTGTCTGTACAATCTGTGCGGGTAATCACGACCAGGCAGAGTGCCCTCTGGCCAAAAGCGCCCAAGAAGTCAGTATTCTGTATAAATGCCACAACTGTAGCAAAAAGAACCTCAGAAATGTGAATCACAGGTCTGATGACCCTAATTGCCCTTGCCGTAGGGATTATTTGGAAATGCGTCTCCGAATAACCTTCAGGACCAGACCTATTTTCAACAGATCTAGACATAACTATGTTTTTGATTAGACCGAGTTCCCTCAACTTTCTAATCGGCAGCAACAAACGGATTCAGCCCACATCCCAAAGGAGAGCTTTGTACTCCGAGGTTTCGAAGAACAGACCCCGTGACAGCAACAATGATGGAGACATTTCCAACGAGAGATTGTTGGATATATTTTTCAGTGCAGTGGATGCCTTAGAGAAATGTCGAAATAAATTTGACAAATTAAGAGTGCTTGGCATGATGCTTAAGCATGCTATATAAAATCATGGGTAGTCAAAATGTATACGTTATGCCAACCGAGTCAGCAGCTTCAGAGCTCGAAAAAGTCCTTCACGAAAGAAATATTGATGTTCTTCTTCTTAATGAAACGTTCTTGAAACCATACCACAGAATAAAATTTGGAGGCTATAAAGTATACCGAGAAGACCGACAAACGCATGGTGGAGGTGTACTCATAGCGGTAAAAAATGGCTTAGACCATAAATTACTACAAAAAATTAAAACTAATATTATAGAAAATATCTCTGTGGAAGTTATAATAAATGAACGTCCAGTAAGTTTTATTGCTGCCTATAATCCTAATTATACAAAAAGTTTCAAAACAGACTTAGATTTACTTACCAACTCAAGAAATTACTTCTTTGTTTTTGGTGATTTCAATGCACAACACGTGAATTGGAATTATGCCACAAACAAGTCAGCAGGGAAAGAACTCTGCAGACATCTTAAAGGGCATACCATCTTAAAGGGCATAAAAAGGGCAACAATATTTGGCTATTTGTAGCCCTTTTCATGCCTTTAAGATGGTATAATTCAATTTTTGGCTCAAAGTCAGGTTAACTTTTTGGTTAGTTTTTGACCAATAAAACTGAAACCCGTGAAAATACAATAAACAAATGTTAAATAATGTGAGGGGTGATCTAAACTTACATAATTGGCTATCATTATTTTTTTGACAACCGTTGATATTTCATACAAAATTTTTAAGAAAATATTTTCAGAAAACACTTTTTGACCTATAACTTCCAAACCTGACTGTGAGCCAAAAATTGGATTATACCATCTTAAAGGGCATAGAAAGGGCTACAATTTGGCATCATTTGATTTTTGATTTCTAATTACTACTTCGAACAAATTTTTCAAAAAACTGTTTTCACAAATATTAATTTTGTTCAGTTTTCGACCTATAACTCCCATACCTGACTTTGAGCCAAAAATTTAATTATAGCATCTTAAAGGGCATGAAAAGGGCTACAATTTGGCATCACTCGATTTTTGATTTATAGTTACTACTTCAAAAAAAATTTTCAAAAAACTGTTTTTACTAACATAAATTTTTTTCAGTTTTTTACCTATAACTCCCATACCTAACTTTGAGACAAATATTGAATTATACCACCTTAAAGGGCATGAAGAAAACTACAATTTTGCATCATTCAATTTTTGATTTATAGTTACTGCTTCGACCAAATTTTTCAAAAAACTGTTTTCACTAACATTAATTTTTTTCAGTTTTCGACTTATAACTCCCATACCTGACTGTTAGCCAAAAATTGAATAGTACCATCTTAAAGGGCATGAAAAGGTCTACAATTTAGCATCATTCAATTTTTGTTTTATAGTTACTACTTCAAAAAAATGTTTCAAAAAACTGTTTTCACTAACATTAATTTTTTTTAGTTTTCGACCTATAACTCCCACACCTGACTGTAAGCCAAAAATTGGATTATACCCTCTTAAAGGGCATAGAAAGGGCTACAATTTGGCATCATTCGATTTTTGATTTCTAGTTACTACTTCGAACAAATTTTTCAAAAAACTGTTTTCACAAATATTAATTTTGTTCAGTTTTCGACCTATAACTCCCATACCTGACTTTGAACCAAAAATTGAATTATAGCATCTTAAAGGGCATGAAAAGGGCTACAATTTGGCATCACTCGATTTTTGATTTATAGTTACTACTTCAAAAAAAATTTTCAAAAAACTGTTTTTACTAACATAAATTTTTTTCAGTTTTTTACCTATAACTCCCATACCTAACTTTGAGACAAATATTGAATTATACCACCTTAAAGGGCATGAAGAAAACTACAATTTTGCATCATTCAATTTTTGATTTATAGTTACTGCTTCGACCAAATTTTTCAAAAAACTGTTTTCACTAACATTAATTTTTTTCAGTTTTCGACTTATAACTCCCATACCTGACTGTTAGCCAAAAATTGAATAGTACCATCTTAAAGGGCATGAAAAGGTCTACAATTTAGCATCATTCAATTTTTGTTTTATAGTTACTACTTCAAAAAAATGTTTCAAAAAACTGTTTTCACTAACATTAATTTTTTTTAGTTTTCGACCTATAACTCCCACACCTGACTGTAAGCCAAAAATTGGATTATACCCTCTTAAAGGGCATAGAAAGGGCTACAATTTGGCATCATTCGATTTTTGATTTCTAGTTACTACTTCGAACAAATTTTTCAAAAAACTGTTTTCACAAATATTAATTTTGTTCAGTTTTCGACCTATAACTCCCATACCTGACTTTGAACCAAAAATTGAATTATAGCATCTTAAAGGGCATGAAAAGGGCTACAATTTGGCACCATTCAGTTTTTGTTTTATAGTTACTACTCCAAAGAAATTTTTCAAAAAACTGTTTTTACTAACATTAATTTTTTTTTTCAGTTTTTGACCTACAACTCCCATACCTGAACTTGAGCCAAAAATTTAATTATACCGTCTTAAAGAGCATAAAAAGGGCTACAATTTGGCATCATTCGATTTTTAATTTATAGTTACTACTCCGAACAAATTTTTCAAGAAACTGTTTTTACTAACATTAATTTTTTTCAGTTTTTGACCTATAACTCCCATACCTAACTTTGAGACAAATATTGAATTATACCACCTTAAAGGGCATGAGAAAATCTACATTTCGCATCATTCAATTTTTAATTTTTAGTTACTGCTTCGAGCAAATTTTTAAAAAAACTGTTTTCACTAACATTAATTTTTTTCAGTTTTCGACCTATAACTCCTATACTTGACTGTGAGCCAAAAATTTAATAGTACCATATTAAAGGGCATGAAAAGGTCTACAATTTATTAATCAATAGATTTGTTTAAGTTTTTAGGTTATTCAATATTAATATATATATTTATTTCGATATTTCGCTAGCCTTCGGTTAGCTTCTTCAGGAAATTATTTTATATTGTCAAAAAATTTTTCTTTTCAATTATATAAATACATACAATTTTTTTTTTTTTATTTTTTTTTTTAACAACACAAATCAAAAATTTTTATATATTAAAAATACTAACTCTAAAATGTATAAAAAGTAGAAATTAGTTTAAAACATACTAACTACAAAATTCATAAATATTATAAATATTATTTATATATTATAATGTAATTAAAACTATGTGTATGTGTTAACAAACAGTTCTTTTAATGTTTTTTAATTGATATTAATATAAAAAATTTTTTAACATAATACAAGATTAACTATGATCAATATGATCTTAATATATAGTATCTTAACACATGCATACAGGGCAACAATTAAACATAATAATCATTATTAATTTTTAATTGCAAACATGCATGCATATGTAAAAATATTATATATGTATTGTGTGAATAAAATAACATAAACAATTAATTCTAATAACTTAATTTCTATGAATTAAATATCTATAATTCTGAGCTAAATTATCAGTATCTATTTTAAAGTTCATTCTTTCTCTAACAGGTACATTAATAATTTCTAACATTTCTAACAGAAGTCTTCGTTTATAATTGTTTTCTGTTCTTAAAACTGATGCATTCTCAAAGTCTGGATAGTGATTAAATTTAAAACAATGAGATGATAATGCAGTTTTTTCAGAATTAATGTTTCTATACTTTTGATTACTCTTATGTCCTGCTATTCTGGTTTTAAATTTATTTTTTGTTGTACCTATGTATACCTCCTTACAATTTACAGATCCATTTCCTTTGCATGGTATTTTATAAACTATATTTGATCTATCCCATTTTTCTACTCTATCTTTCATTTTACTGAATAGTTTATTGTTTGTGCAATATGTTCTAAAAGCCATTTTATATTTCTGAGTATCAAATATTTTTGATTTCTCTAGTCTCTCTGACATTTCTGGTATATAAATTAAGGATTTATATAATTTTGGTTCTGTGTTATTATTTGTATTATTTGTTATATTTTTCTTATACTGATTTATTAAGCTATAAACTAACTTTTCTGGAAAATCATTCTCAATAAGAATTTCTCTAATTTTCTTCTTATTTTTTATATGAAATATGTTATCACTAATTGTTAAGACTTTCTCTATCAAGTTTTTTGCTGTGTTTAATATAATTATCTTACTATGTTTAGAGTAATAATTAATTATCCTACTTGAAGCTGTTGGCTTTTGATACCAATCCATTACTATATTGTTATCTCTTCTCATAACTAATGTATCTAAATAAGGCAACTCTAAATTACATTCTCTTTCAATTGTAAATTTAATATTACTATTAAAACTATTTAATATATCTAGCATATCCTCAATTCCATTCTCAGATATAATACAAAACAAATCATAATGATAGGCTTATTTCATTTGATGTAGTATCTTTGTTTCCAAACGTACCAATAGACTTGGCTATAAATACAATAGAGAAAAAGTGGACTTTATTGGAATTATTTACTGAGATGGATAAGAATTTATGTAGAATTTTGATATTTTGTATAGATGTTAATAGATATTTTATATATGATGAGAAATTTTATTTTCAACAAAAAATTAAATAGTTTTAATAGTAATATTAAATTTACAATTGAAAGAGAATGTAATTTAGAGTTGCCTTATTTAGATACATTAGTTATGAGAAGAGATAACAATATAGTAATGGATTGGTATCAAAAGCCAACAGCTTCAAGTAGGATAATTAATTATTACTCTAAACATAGTAAGAGAATTATATTAAACACAGCAAAAAACTTGATAGAGAAAGTCTTAACAATTAGTGATAACATATTTCATATAAAAAATAAGAAGAAAATTAGAGAAATTCTTATTGAGAATGATTTTCCAGAAAAGTTAGTTTATAGCTTAATAAATCAGTATAAGAAAAATATAACAAATAATACAAATAATAACACAGAACCAAAATTATATAAATCCTTAATTTATATACCAGAAATGTCAGAGAGACTAGAGAAATCAAAAATATTTGATACTCAGAAATATAATATGGCTTTTAGAACATATTGCACAAACAATAAACTATTCAGTAAAATGAAAGATAGAGTAGAAAAATGGGATAGATCAAATATAGTTTATAAAATACCATGCAATGGAAATGGATCTGTCAATTGTAAGGAGGTATACATAGGTACAACAAAAAATAAATTTAAAACCAGAATAGCAGGACATAAGAGTAATCAAAAGTATAGAAACATTAATTCTGAAAACACTGCATTATCATCTCATTGTTTTAAATTTAATCACTATCCAGACTTTGAGAATGCATCAGTTTTAAGAACAGAAAACAATTATAAACGAAGACTTCTGTTAGAAATGTTAGAAATTATTAATGTACCTGTTAGAGAAAGAAAGTAGTAGGGAACTGTATGTGCTGCGACCATTAAAAATATTAAATTTCAGCAATTAAATTTGAAATTTTTCAATTTTAATTGCCAAAATTCTCAAATTTCACAAAATTCTCAAATTTCATTTTGTGTGTGTTCGTGTGTGTATTTTTTCCCACGGTTTAATAGGGGCATTCACATTGTTGTTTTTTTTTTTTTTAATAATATGTTGGGGTAGGCGTGTGAATTTGTGTCTATCCATATGTGACCTTGAGAATACATGTCCGTCGGTATGTGAGCGTGGGAATTTGTGTCTGTCCATATGTGACCTTGAGAATACATGTCCGTCGGTATGTGAGCGTGGGAATTTGTGTCTGTCCATATGTGACCTTGAGAATACATGTCCGTCGGTATGTGAGCGTGGGAATTTCTGTCTGTCCATTTACACTGTGTACGCCTGGTGAATAAAAAAATTTAGAAGCATTTTTAGGAATTACACTATTTAAAAAGTGTAGTAGTTCTATATGGATACCCTTAATGTTTGTGGTTCGTTCCTTCTTGCTGGAGTGAGATTTTTTCTTTTATTTTTTTTCTTATTAAAATTTGGTGTGTTTACTTAAGATTTGTCGTCCAGCAATTCAGTGTTTTTTTTTTTACTTTTTTGCTTGCAATGCTTGAGTCTGGAGGAATAATTTGATTATTCTGATCTTGAAGACGTTGTGAAAAAAAAAATTACTATTGCATAAATATTGAAACTGATGTTTTGTTTATTTTATACATGACGATCATCGATGGATTTTATTTGGGGATCTGGATGGTGGTGCGATTTCTGTATTTTGTAGAATATGAATATTTATGCTATGTTTAAGTCTGTGTATTTTTTGTGTTCTGAGTGGCGGTTGGAATGTCTGGCTGTCAGACAGTCTGTGTGTGTGACGATTGATGAGTCTGTATGACAGTCCGCTTTCTTGCTTTCCTGGTCAGTACAAAATGTGATAAGGTGTACATATTCATGCGTACATAAATATCTACAAATTTATTTCATTTACGTATATCCATACAAACAAATAATAAGCGTTTATTCTTTGTGCCCAAATATTCCCTTGACCATTTGAATGAATGAATGAACCATTGTGTATGCATGTTTGTGTGTTCTCTGAAAAAAATAAATATGTATGTAGGTTTTTTGTTTGAAATAAAAAGACATTTATTTTAATTTTTATAAGCATTTACTTAAAAGTTTGTTAACACTTTCATTTTTAAGTAAAATTGCATTCCTTAAGGCACAAACACCATAGTCGTGATAGCTACAATAGAGATATATGGAATGCTTAGTTTCCATTTGTTTGAAATTAATGCAGCCAATGTCTTCAATGTTATAAACTGTTTGATGAATAATTTTTTTCCAGCCATTTTTTCTTCTCTCCCCCCTTAACATATATTTGTGAATTTCTTATATTCGATTTTAAAAACTTGCAAACGCTTTGAAATGAGACTGATCCATCATTCCAGTTAATATGATGATCGTTTTTTGTTAACCAAACTGCTTCTCTCTTTTTTTTGGCTGATAAACATGCGAAATCAAAAGGAGGTCTTATGATGAAATTGAACCATTCCTTGTTGCTGAAAACTACAGCTAGTTCTTTTGCGATGAAGTCATTTGAATTAGTTTTGAAACCTTGCAAGTCTACAAAAACAATATCACCATCCATGTTATTTAATTTATAAGAGCTTCCGGACTTGACCTTTTATTGGTATGTATTCTATTACGCGGTCATGAATAAGAACGCAGTAAGCTGATGTTTTTGCTGGAATATTTGTTGCTGTTTCAAATTCAATTTTTATGTCGATTGGTCCGGTATTGAGCGTTTCGTTTTGGTGACTGACATCAACTACAATAATTGGAGCGATATTTTTAAACTCTTGACCTGTTGGAAGAGGTTGGGGTTGTTTCATGTAGTAGCTTTGTTGGAATCTTAGATACATATCATATAGAATCGCATAGCGCTCATTTTTGAATTTTATATTAAGATCGTCATATGGGTAAGAGGTTGAGTTTAAATGTACTTTTAAGTTAGTAAGATCACAATGAACAAACTTGTTTTCTTGTTGAAAGGCAATCAAGACAAAACGAGGGCGTTCTTTATTAGCGGCCAGTTTAACATTCCATATGTGATTGGTTCCCGTATTAAGGTGTGGATTCATATGACAATCCCAACTACGGAATGCCATTGGTATAGCAGCACCATTATTAAGTATTTTGATCATATTCAATTTACTATGATCAGATAATTGAACATGTGGAATTCTCCATGATATTAGTGAAATTGTAAGTTTTGCTTTCTCGGTGGAAACATTCGAGTGTACAAGATCTTCATCGTTCTTATTACGCAAGAGTATCAATTCATGTTTACCATTTAATAAAACTTTATTGTAGTCTTCAGCGAATCCTAAAAGAAGTTTGAGTGGTACATAGAAATTAAAATTTCCATTTTGAAGATCTATTTTATCAAGTTTATTCCATCCAGCATTTTGCAACACAACGCTTTCCGTAGGTGATAAGGAAACCAAATTTTTTATGGTACTGGTGGCTCCCAAATATCTTGTATGATCAATTTCAATACCATTCAGTTCATAGCGGATTTCATCAAAGAGATATGCAACAAAATTATTTTTCAACTGAAAGTTAGGTGTAGATTTCGATGTTTTTTCGTCTACAACAAGTCCTTCCACATATATATAGCTTTCACTGGGTAACACATATAGATCTTGGTTTTGTATTGAAATTCTTATTTCATCGTTGTTGTTAAAAGACTGAAGGTATGGTATGTATGTGTGATAATCCTTTTTGATAATATTTTCGTCAGATATTGGTTTATCTAAAACGTCTATTATTGAACTCATTTTGTTTTCAATTTAAAGTTCAGTGACTTGAGAAAACTCTTGTTTGCTGCTGTAAGCGATTTTTGACGAACAGATCTTTTCAATTGTTGCTTAGATTGTAACGTTTGAGAATTAGATGTTGCTGTAGTATTCTTTGATATACTCGTGTTGTATATTATCATTATTTAGTTGTCCTTAAATGTATTCGTATTGTAATTTCCTCACCTCTGAAATTAATTAAGTCGCCGTTTTGATCAACCACGCGAAGAGCTAGTGAACTTATCTCTCTGGAGTTTACTGGCAAATAAATAAGATTTTTGGGAATCTCAACTATTTTATATCCAGCCGGTACATTAATCGGAAATTCATGTAGTGTATGAGCTTTAGAATTATTCATATAAGTATTAACCACAATACTGCTTTCAATCCTCAAGAGATTCACCTTAAAGATATTCACTGGAAGATCAGAGTAATGTTCTTTGTTTGGCGTTAATATTCTGCTATTGAATCCTAAAAGTCTACCTATTGTATTTTCTTTATTAAAATATATTGGTTCTTTAGAGCTGCTGACTTTGACTTGCATTGTATTGTTATTAGCTTCAATCAAAATTTTGTTTTCTGGTCTATATCGTTTGTATTGTTCTTCTAATGGGTGATTTTATAAGAAAAAAGAAAACACACAAAATTCAGAAAAATGCATGAAATATTTATTTGGATTGATAGTTGGGTCGATATAATTTAATGTTTGAAGATTATTTCATGCAAATGTTGGCCGCGGCTGCGCCTCAAATGGTCCATCCGCTTAGTCCAATTTTGGCATACTCTTTCCAACATTTCGGCCGGTATCTCACGAATAATGTTGGCAATGTTGGCTTCCAGTGCGTCAATCGAAGCGGGCTTGTCGCTATAGACATTAGCCTTAACATAGCCCCACAAAAAATAGTCTAGAGGCGTTAAATCGTACGATCTGGGCGGCCAATTGACTGGTCCCAAGCGTGAAATAAACTGTTCACCGAACTCGCCTCTCAATTGGTCCATTGTTTCGCGTGCTGTGTGGCATGTGGCACCGTCTTGTTGAAACCACATGTCATGCAAGTCAAGCTCTTCCATTTTGGGCAAAAAAAAGTTTGTTATCATCGCACGGTAGCGCTCACCATTCACAGTAACGTTGTGATTCGCATCATCTTTGAAGAAATACGGCCCAATGATGCCGCCAGCCCATAATCCGCACCAAACGGTTGTTTTTTGTGGATGCATTGGTAGCTCTTGCAATGCTTCTGGCTGCTCTTCACTGCAAATACGGCAGTTTTGCTTGTTCACGTATCCATTCAACCAGAAATGAGCCTCGTCGCTGAACACAATTCTTCGATAAAAAAGTGGATCTTCATTTAACTTTTCAAGAGCCCATTCACCAAATATTTGGCGTTGTGGTAGGTCGTTTGGCTTCAATTCTTGCACCAGCTGTATCTTATAAGGCTTCACACCCAAATACTTCCGCAAAATTTTCCACGTAGTGGAGTAACAGAGGCCCAATTGCTGCGAACGGCGCCGAATCGATAATTCACGGTCATCACCAACACTGGCCGATACGGCTGCGATATTTTCTTCAGTTCGCACTCTACGTAAGCGTGTTGGTGGTTTAATGTCCAACAATGTAAATTTGGTGCGAAATTTTTTTACAATAGCCCGAATAGAAGCCTCAGTAGGTCGATTAAACTGACCATAAAATGGAAGAAGCGCGCGATGAACTTTCTTAACAGAGCACGCATTTTGGTAATAAAATTCAATAATTTGCAAGCGTTGTTCGTTTGTAAGACGATTCATGCTTAAATTATAGACCAAACTGAAGATGTTTGACAGTGACACAAGATACAAAACGTGCGCGAGCTGTCAAAACAAGTGTTGCCAAAAAGATAATAGCAAAAAAATCACTCGTTATATAGTCAACTATATCATTTAATTCATAAGATCCGATCGGTATTTCAATTACAAGTTCACCGATATAAAATATATTGTTGTAGACATCCACATTCGGGGTACTGTTGTATGAATGAAAATCAGTTAGAGCACATTCATAGGTTCCGTTTAAGTCAATAGGAGGAAAATAATTAGCAGATAGCTCTGATGAATTGGAGCTCAGAGTCAATGTTATTGACATTGTGACTGTTTGATTGTAAATAAATGAGGTTAAACACACAGTATGATTTATAAGAAGCAGTTTCGTATTTATTGTTTATTTACTTATTTTAAACTAAATTAAATATTGATGCCATTGTTGTTGTTTTTGTTGTTGTTTATTTATTGTATTCTTCCATTTACAATATCTCATCTTTGCTTATCCAAGAATTGTGCTCATTACCAAAGCCCAGCCACTTGACAAATACCTTATGTCCTTTAGTTTTGAGAACCTTTTCAACTAGGTATGTATTAGGATATCTGGTTTTTGAAAGTTCTTCTTCATAGAATCCACCTTTAATAGGATTTCCGCGATAGTCTTCTAATACAGATGTTGTAGGATATGTATTTTGTACTCTTTTAATTGTAAAGATTTCTGTTGTCCAATTCGGAGTATAACCTTTTTCAAAAATGTTTTTATATTTGCTTATGCGTACATGATCTCCTGCATTAAATTTTGACATTTTATACATCTTTAAATGACTGTATACTGTGTTTAAAAGCTGTTTTTCATTTGTTGAATTTACTTCAATCGGTGACATTTTAATGGTGCGATGAATTTTTCTATTGTATGCATCAAGTAAATCTCTATACATATCAATCCAATTATATGAACCATTTAAGCTAAATTCCTTCCACATCATTCCTTTTAATGTTCTATTGAATCGTTCTACTATTGAGGCTTTCATAGTGCTATATGTTGAGTAGTGATTAATATTGTATTTATTCATCAACTGACTGAAATGTTTATTGAAAAATTCTTTACCATCGTCTGTTTGCAAGTTTTTCGGTATTCGTCCCAATTTGAAAATATTCTCCATTGCCTGAGTTGTTTCGAATGCATTCTTTCTTCTCAAAGGTACTGCCCAAGCAAATTTTGAGAATGTATCAATTACAGTTAGCAAAAATCGATAATTTCTATTGTCTAAGGAATAATTTCCCATTTCAACTAAATCAGCTTGCCAAAGATCATCTATTCCTTTCATCACAACTCTACGACGTACAAAACGTTTTCGAGCCTGCTTATGCAATTCATTTACAACATTTCTCTTTGAAGACATCTTATTTTTCCAGTCGCTGTTTTAAGTGTGTTGTGATCTACTTGATGCACTTGCACCTATTGATACGAACATGTAATTTTCTATTCTATAAATTTTTTCTCGTAGCTCTGCAATTTCCATATCAAAAAGTGATTTATTACCATCCATTTTCTTATTGATATCCTGCAAATGAGCATTAAGATTTTCTAACTGGAAAGCTACTTCTTGTTGCTGTTTTTTGAGTTCAGTTTGCAGAAACAATTTACTGATAACATCGTTTTCCTCCAGAGCATTTGCAACATTTTTGATTCTCTTGTATTGGACATCAATGTTTTTGTTCGTCTCCATAAAGAAGCCCAACAACTTAGGCGCATTTTTGGTTGAAATTACTTCACTTCTATCGTTAATATAATGCCCAAATTTATCAACGGACATGTTTTATGTAAGAATCTATGTATGTATATAGTTTATACAATTATATTAGCTTCACGTAGTTCTTCAATAATTGAGATAATTTCGTTGTTGTGATTAGTATGGCCTGCAGACTGTGATGCAAGCAGTAGTCTAAGTCGATCTACCAACTCGTTTGGATCATCCCAGTATATATAGTTTGGATTATGAGAGTTAAACTGCATCAAACCCCTTCCTAAATAATTACTTTTTGTTACATCTGATGAGCCTGTATGATTGTCTCCTTTGAAAAGTTTTCCAATAATATGTTTGTACTTATGGGCTATGCTCCCTTTGATTTGACCATCAGACTTATAGCCTCCCCTGTGGGCATTGGTAGCAAGTAATATTTTTTTATAGATTTCAAGCTCGAATTTATCATAATTTTTTGGTGCTTTATGAAACATTAAAGAAAAAAGTCCTGGCGTGAGCGCCCATATTTGTCCCCCAACCTGTATCTTATCTTGATTTAACTCGATGGTGCTATTACCAAATCTCCATTCGTTATTATCTTTATGTGGACCATAGTTAGTATCTAGTTCGTTTCTCGATTGCAATAGTGATAAGTCAGAATAACTTTCTTCATTATTCGAATTTTGTGAGTAAAAGTCATCTTCATCATAATTACTGCTACTTTTACTATTAGATTGCTTAAAAATTTTTCTTCACTTAGTTTCTTGGGCGTACTCGTTTCCAATTTTATTGTTGAATTCTGAGGATGAAAACTTTCATTGTCATCAATTCCAGTTTCCTTATCACTCGGTTCTTTTTTAACTGGTCTACCAACGTATTTAGAGCTATTGATAAATTCTTTTAAAGGTTCTGTGATAGGCTTGAATGTATCTGTTAATTGCTGATGTGTATCTATTTCACCAGTTTTTATACTACGAAGCTTTTTCTTCAAGATATTTCTTGTTGCCACCAAGTCTTTAAGAATTTGTTCATTCATTTTAGCTATCAGGTCAGTTCAATAGGAAGCAGATCAGGTTATCAGGTCAGTTTAACAGCTATCAGGTCAGTTTATCAGGTACCAGATCAGCTTATCAGGTCAATTTAACAGCTATCAGGTCAGTTTATCAGGTATCAGACCAGCTTATCAGGTCAGTTTAACAGGTATCAGGTCAGCTTATCAGGTCAGTTTAACAGGTATCAGGTCAGTATATCAGGTATCAGATCTGCTTATCTGATCAGTTACAATAATCACATGTATAAAGTTTGAAGTCAGATTAAATACTGCAGGGTGCATTTGATGAACAGTAAATTATATTATGATGAAGTAATCAAATGACTTTCTATAACGACCATTGTTTAGTTCATTATCTTTACTTATCACCAAAAATCCGTATTTTTCCTTCCAACATTCTCTACAAATTCGTTGAAACATTTCAAAGTTCATGTCGCTGGCAACGTGATCATCATATACATGTTTCTTATTTGTCGCATCTTGTTTAAACATAATAATTACATTAGCATTATCTCTTATCAAATGTTTTGGAATCCGCGTGTAAGTCTGACACAAGTAAAATGAGTCTACGTTCTTATGACGACCCATACAAAAATATGCACGTATATTGTTTTGCTTTTCACATGCAACATCATCAAAAATCATAATTGAATTGCTTTTAGCTTCACTAGGAGGAACAACGTCCTCGTTTTCTGCAAATGTGTAGTATCCCATTCCTTTAATTGGTGAAATTAATTTCTTTAGGTATTCATATTTAGGTTGATATAAAGATTTTGAGTACAAGTAAATATTTTCAAACTTGAGACCATTAGGACTTTCCAGCAAACTAATCATTATGTTAGTTTTTCCACAATTTGAAGGACCAACTATTAATGCTCGAATAGAATTTGGTAACAAGGAACTATGTCTCATTTTTTTACTGTCATTTGAACAAATATCAGCATTACGAACTAAAATATTTTTATGTTGTTTTATGAAGCGCATTTTAATAACTACTTGCAAAACTTGCAAACAATATCTTTTATTGTAGATTAAATTAATATGGTTGTACTTTATAACAAAAGTTTTAGTCACAAACAAACTATCGTTGGAAAAGGTTTACTAAATAAGGCAATAAATTCTCTACCTTTTGAATTACATCTTCCTGGATACCAGTATTGTGGACCTGACACAAGATTACAAAAGCGTTTAGATAGAGGAGATAAAGGAATTAACTTATTTTTGCCCATAATACCGATTCTAACTGCTCTAGGTGCACTTGGTAGTCTAGCAACTGGAGGTGCCTCTATAGCTAAAGCTGTAAATGCAACAAAGAATGCAAAAAAACAACTTGAGGAAGCCACCAGACACAATAAGGCAATGGAGTCTATTGCTGTGGGAGAAGGACTGTACCTTAAACCATATAAAAACGGTTATGGACTTGTTTGTAAAGATCATTCAAAAAACTATTAGAAATGCTACCCAACAGACCATTATCAGAATTTGATCTAAGAAAATTTTCAAAATATATTTCACACTTCAGAGGAGTTTATATGTTGGATTCACTACCAAAACGACCAAAGACTGTAGAGTGTGGAATAATCAATTTGGATTTATCAACAGGCCCAGGTACTCATTGGGTAGCATACTATAGGAACAAAAATGAAAAACAATATTTCGACAGCTTTGGAAATTTACAACCTCCTCTAGAATTAATCAAATATTTAGGTAGAAATATTCAATACAACTACAATCAATATCAAAACTTTAATACATATAATTGCGGTCACTTATGTTTGAAATTTCTTTATGATATAACCAAAGATATTAAATAAAACACAATCATATATATTTATATACATACATATTTAAAAACATTTTCTTTTTTATTATTATTTTTTTTTTCTTGTTAATTACAAAATATATGAACATAACATATTTCTTACTGCCAAACGGGGTACTGGGAGTTTGGTATTAAAAACTCGTTCATCTCGCTTTCTAAGATCAGGTTTCGCTCTCCTTTTCTTTGTAGTCGATATTTATTATTCGAAAGATCTTCTAATTCTGCATTGGTCAATGCATTGTATCGGTTGGGGAGAAACATTATGTGGTTTTCCAGCTCAAGTTGAACTGTTTCCCCATACTTTGTTGTTACTCGCTTTGCACGTACGATAGTGTGTTTGGATAATTCATCTAGATCCTTTATATGGATTAAGGATTTTGTATTGTACGAATTAAATTTTTCCACTAGATCCATTGCGGTAGAAATTTTTCACAACTTATAGCCTTGAACTTTTATTGCAAACTAATCTCGATTTTAGCTTTCTAGACTGTAAGAAGCTTAACAGAAAATCATTATACAATGATTTTTTTGTTTTATTTTTGACAAAAGACGAAGTGAGGAAAAATTAAATATATATATATATATATATATATATATATATATCTATATATATATATATATATATATATATATATATATATATAAATATTTAAAACTAAGTAGTTAGAAAAGGATAGAGAGATGTCATATATACGTATTTATTTTTTTGAGTCGAATTTTAAATTATTTTCTGGACTAAAAACGCTGACATCGTTTTTTTTTTAATTTCATAACATACACCTTAGTACTGGTTCGTTGAAAACAATTATTAGTAGAGAACTAACAGTCAAAAAGATCGGAAGTAAATTTTAGTAATAGTATAAAATATTTCATAAAATCATGAGTGACATTAGAAACAAGCTCGCACAATTCTTAGTTGATTTTGAGAGATGTGTAATATACGAACACATGGAAATGGTGAAAATGTTCCTCGATATGTTGAATGAAAATGATGATTTTGGTATAATGGAAGATGAGGACAAGGACGATGGTCACTTTAAGTCTTGTCCATGGAGCCATCCAGATTGTGAGGAGGGGCCAGATACCTGCCGGTGCTCCGTATTTTACTTAAGAAAAATGATGATAAATCATTTAATTAATTCATATTATGCAATATTTCGATGAAACTAAATAATAAATCACCAAACAAAATAAAACAAATTCTGAATGTTTTTTCATTTTAAATATATTTGTACAATTTTTTTGTTTATTTCTCTTAACAATACAAAAATTTTTTTACTTATTAATAGATTTAACTACTTAAATAAATATAAAAATTATTACTTCAAAATAGGGATACAGTTATAGCACTGCTTCTTCCTCTTCTAGTCTTGAAATTTCCCACAGTAGCATGTCAAGTTCATAATCAGGATTAGTTTCCTCGATTCGAAAATGATACCATGCATATGACTCATCTTATCACTTCTTATTTTTCTTTTATCGTCTGCATAATTTAATACTACTTTATATATTTCATTTGTATAAATTTGATGAATTTTTTATTTAAATGTTAGCATATCATCATACACAGTCGACTTATTGAATAAGCAATTTCTATATGAAGCTATACTATAATTATTAAGAATGCACTTCTTTACTCCTTTCGATTTTTTAATATCACTTTGATGTTGCACACTAAAAGAGTACATTTTTGATCGCAATCCTACAAATTCCTTCATTACCTTTCCACAATTTTCATCCTTCATCATACCCAATACCTTTTTGTTTACCAGAGGAAATCCATATACATTGTCTTTTGGGTAATCTGATGTATCAAACTTATGGTCGAGGTCAGTTTTTATGTCAGCATAAAAGTCTTCTGTTTTTACTGTGTAAATGAAAGAGTCAGTGTCCATATAATTCAGTGATAAGTTTGACTTGAATTTGGGTTGCATGTACCCATAATGGAAATCATACATTTTCCATTTGGAAAGCTCTAATACACAAAATCCTAAATATATAGGCTTATTGTAATAGGTTTTCACTCTATTCATTTGAATCGCTACCATATTCTCAGAAAATATTGACAAACTATGAAAATTAGGTTTAGATATCCAATCTTGAGCTCCTAAATGATTTCAGTTTGTCCTTTTCCAGTTCGTAACTATTCGTACATCTTTTCTCTCTTCCACATTCTCCATAGTTTTACCGTATACTGCATTATTTAACAATTTGAAAACATTTTTTTCAAAAGTATTTTTTGCAGTAGCCCTATGTTTGGTATTCAAGTCTATATAACTTTTCAACCAGGTTGATTGCTTATAGGTGAGAATTCGATGCACTTTCTTTAGAACTAGACCATACTGTAAACATTGTTTAAGAACTCTATAATGTATGACATATGTTTGTTTTGTTGAAAAATCTGCAACTAATTTAATGTGCTTTGTTTGCAAAATTTTCTTATTTTCTGGACAGAAAGGTAGGTCATTGTGAGAGTCATGCAAATGAGAAGGACAGTCTAAAGTAACTTCATAGACATATCCATCACTTGAATTATCACCTATGGTTTTAGGATCCAGATTTAGCTCTTCAGTTGACAGCCATCTGAATCCACCATAAGGTAAATACTCAGACATAGCCCAACCGTAGAGGTTATTTGCGTCTAAATACACAATAAATTCTGAGGGCTTTTCTCTATCGAAATCAGGTAGATATTTGTTGTTAGCCTTTGAATATCGGTTACTGCATTGTACAAGTCCACCACGTATTCCTTTCTTGAAGAAATTGTACATATCTATGTCCGTCAAAAGCTCTAGTTCTATATTTGTGTACTTTAGCATAGCATCCCACGATAGTCCTGGTGCAGTGTAATATTGACATGGATCTAAGTGGTAGATGTTCTTGCAAACCTTTCTAAAACTTTCAAATATATCTGCAAGTAAGAGAACATCCATTTTTAAATATACTTCCATGTAATCTTGCAAGGTTTTGCAGCCGAAAGCATTCCAAACTTCTTTTGCATGCTCATAGTCTTCAATCGAGCACTCCTTATTATTGAGATGGTTGAAGAAATTTTCCCTTGCTGGAAGTTCACCAACATTCAATTTTTCAAAAGAATTAAGAAAATCATAGGGAAAGACGCCTTTTCTTCTCACTAGATCAAACTCTTTTTTTGTTTTAAATTGTCTTTTAATGATGTGAAAGTCTTGTTCTGAAAGATTATTAGCTAAAGATTCTAAGCTTTCAGGCATAAAGCGAATTGTGTCTAAAAATCTAAGTTCAAGGTTGCAGTTGTCGGTCATTTTTGAAAATCTAGATAGTGATATGTATAATTCTTTGTTGAGCGGAAGGACTTTTATATTGTCAGATTTTTTACCCAACTCTTTAACAAAAAGATGCGCGTCATAAGAAGAATAATTGTGGAAATAAATTGGTATAAATTTCGGAATTTGAAATTTTAAATTGCATCTATTATGAGCTGCTCCTCTAAATTTACCACTTATGTGGCAGTGATCTCGCACTCTATCATTGCCTAGATATTTATGACAAATATGACAATTTATCGCATTTCGAAAATTAAAATTTTCGAAAGGAGTTAAAGCATCCATTTCCCTTTTATTTACTAGATATTCATTATAAATATCTTCACAATCTTCAATCAAATTTTCTACAAACTTTTCTGCTGCATCCCTCCCCGTATATAATTAAAACTTATCTAAACTATCATTATGCTTACATTTAATATAATAACTAAAAGCACAAGGAATGTGCTTTTTGCGATACCTACTTTTGTCACTTACTCTAATATTAACCTCCTCCAGTATGCATTCAAAGTCTGCATACACAACAAATGGTACATCCATTTGTCGTTGGTGGTCTTTAAACTGCAACACGGCATTTTCCTCAGACGGCAGCTCCGCAACAATTTTCCCACATTCTTCTTTATGTCGCTCTAACGTCCTCTCATTGTGGGTGTATTGGAGGCAGCTATTACAGAAGACAAGTTTTTTGCAGTGCTTGGTAGTCTGAGATTTTAAAAGTCTGTGGAAAGAAAAAAGTTATAAGAATATATATTAATATATTTACGTAAATAAATGTATGTTTTTGACTTACTTTGATATATTTGTTATAAGAATATAATGCTGATATCCTTCAGCATTTTCTAATAATAACAAATTAATATGTTTAGCTTTTTCATTCTTGGTGTTATAGAATGGTCCAACAATCTCATTGCTTTCATCATTGTATCCGAACACATTGACGCTAATATTTGGATTGCTTTCTTCAAATATCCTGACCCTTTAACGCCAACGGAAACTTTAAATTTTTGAAGTCAATCTCAATTCCGTTTTGCAAACATATGATATCAGCGCTGATGTCTGCAATGTTGTATGAGCAGCAACTTTGTGGTCTTTTAATATCAGATGTATCCAGTGCAGATATTATTGCGCATTTAAAACAATAAATGTCATTATTTTCAACATTTATACATGCCTTTTTACTTTTTAAGTTCTCCGGCGTACTTATCCAGTTCGATCCTCTCACCAAAGATGACTTATTTATAGCGATTTCGAGGCGAACAATTCTAATTAAAGTCCATCCTGAATCCCATTCTTGAAATTCAGACATTTTGTTGTGGATTTCTTGAAATTGCTTTACCATAATTTCCTCAACATCATCTCCAATGCACAGAAGATCCATCTTTGCCCGGTGAGAAATAGTACACAATTCCATATCATCGCTTATAATTTTAATATACTCTCCAATAAGAGTAATATTAAATTTAATAATGTTGTGTACGGCAAGACTATTTTCAAGTCTTTCTTTGATGATATGTTTATTATCCACAATAACATCTTCAAATAGAATACAATCTTTATTTACTGGAACTCCAAATGTTGTAATATTATTTTTAAAAGCACTATTTATTATATAATATTTGCATTCATTTGGAGCTTGAGACAGTAGATCATCCGCAGAATTTGAGATATCCATTTCTACTTCATTATTTTGTGTATTTGCCTGATCATGTGGAATAATTTGACTTATATCCATGTCTTGAGAAGGATTATCTACGGGCAAATAGCCTGGGTAATAATTAGGCATATTATTTTGCTGCAACTGTATAGGTACGCTATATTCAATGGGATATGGAATCTCCATAGGTGCTGTGAATTGGTTGGTTGGCACTGGATACGGATATAAAGGATACGCTGGTACCTGCACTGGATACTGATACTGCACTGGATACTGATACCGCACTGGGTACTGATACTGCGCCGGATACTGATACTGCAAATTGTTTTGGACCATTGAATTGTATGCATATGTTGAGGGTTGTATGGACTGTGCGATTTGTTGATATGTTGCTATGGGGTTGTACGCAGATGTTGGGGGTTGTATCGACTGTTGCACTTGTTGTGGTTGAACATGACCTTTGCAATGTTCTAAATAAGATTTTTGGTATTTATATACCTTATTACAGATATTGCACTTGAAAATTGATGAACTCATTTTTTTTTTAATATTTTTATTATATTTATTATAAATTATTTTGTTTATAGTGTACTTTTTCATTAAAAAATATATTGATTGCTTGAATAACAAGTAATATTACAAGGATTTTTATATATATATTTAAATTCTGTCTTTACTTAAATTATATGACACACTCTTATTTTTTGATACACAAATAATATGTTTTTTGAGAATATGTATTTATTTTCTGTCTTAGATTTATTAATAACACACAAGGAATTTTTTAATAGTCACGACTTGTTACTTTTAGATACAAAAATGTACTGAATTTTATCCTAAAAAATTTAGATTAATACAAATTCGTGAAAATTTTGTTTTGGTATAGTACGCTTCATTCCAACAAAGTAGCTTTGCGTTACTTTGCAAAAGTAGCGTATCTGCTGATAGAAACGGTTAAGATTAAAAAATTAGAAAAGAAACTGCTACGTGGACAAAACATTGTGGTATCTGATATACACAGAATGCCGAGGCATGCTTATGCATGCAAATACGTTAGAAAATATTTAGGAGAATGAAACTGCTACGTAGACAATATTTATATAAACAAGCATTATGATATGTGATATACACAGAATACGGCGGCATGCTTATGCAGGTAGAGACGTTCCAAAATTTTGTAGCAAAAGAAACTGCTACGTGGACAAAACATTGTGGTATCTGATTATACACAGAATGCCGAGACATGCTTATGCATGCCTCTACAATACAAAATGTTTAAGGGAATGAAAGTGCTACGTAGACAATATTTATGTAAACAAAACTTTTGATAAGTGATATCTACAGAGTACAGAGACATGCTTGTGCATGCAGATACGTTACAAAGTTTTGAACGGAATTTGATATATACAGAGTACAGGGACATGCTTATGCATGCCTCTACGATACAAAATGTTTACGGGAATGAAACTGCTACGTGGACAAAATTTATGTAAACAAACATTATGATATGTGATATACACAGGATACGGAGGCATGCTTATGCATGCAGATACGTCACAAAATTTTGTAGCAAAAGAAACTGCTACGTGGACAAAACATTGTGGTATCTGATAAACTACAAAATTTTTTTAGCTTCACAAGTTTTCAAAGCAAAATTATCAAATTTTGAAGTTGAGCTTTTATTTGTACAATGAAGCCCTTCTGGTACACACCATTATATCGGAGACTTCAGCGTCACCATTTGAAGGAGTATTTAAGAAAAGCCAGACAGGAAGAGTTCGAGAAACATCTTGAAGGAGATGAGGAACTTTTGTTAGCGGTGTCTTCGCAGCCAACATCTGCACCTGAGACATCAAATCCTTCGAATGCAGAATACGATGAGATGCTAACAAGCGATGAGGATCACTTTTTAGCGGTTTCTTTGCAGCCAACCACAACAGACCATCGAAGAGAGGTAGCAATCAAACCTAAAATAGAAATATTGAGTGTTGAAATACTACCAAAAATAGATATACCTCTTTTTCTTGCAATGTATGGAGACGATCAATTGTTGTTAGAGGCAGCGGATGTAGTAGAGGCAAATTTAAATTGAGGTATAAATAAAAAATATATACCTAATTTGATAAATATTACATTTTAATTAAAATTAAAACAATGCATGTGTTTAAACAATGGTTCATTCATTCATTCAAATGGTCAAGGGAATATTTGGGCACAAAGAATAAACGCTTATTATTTGTTTGTATGTATATGCGTAAATGAAATAAATTTGTAGATATTTATGTACGCATGAATATGTACACCTCATCACATTTTATACTGACCAGGAAAGCAAGAAAGCGGACTGTCATACAGACTCAACAATCGTCACACACACAGACTGTCTGACAGCCGGACATTCCAACCGCCACTCAGAACCCAAAAAACACACACACTTAAACATAGCATAAATATTCATATTCTACAAAATACAGAAATCGCACCACCATCCAGATCCCCAAATAAAATTCATCGATGATCGTCATGTATAAAATAAACAAAACATCAGTTTCAATATTTATGCAATAGTAATTTTTTTTCACAACGTCTTCAAGATCAGAATAATCAAATTATTCCTCCAGATTCAAGCATTGCAAGCAAAAAAGTAAAAAAAAAACACTGAATTGCTGGACGACAAATCTTAAGTAAACACACCAAATTTTAATAAGCAAAAAAATAAAAGAAAAAATCTCACTCCAGCAAGAAGGAACGAACCACAAACATTAAGGGAATCCATATATATCTACTACACTTTTTAAATAGTGTCATTCCTAAAAATGCTTCTAAATTTTTTTATTCACCAGCCGTACACAGTGTAAATGGACAGACAGAAATTCCCACGCTCACATACCGACGGACATGTATTCTCAAGGTCACATATGGACAGACACAAATTCCCACGCCTACCCCAACATTTTATTTAAAAAAAAAAACAACAATGTGAACGACCCTATTAAACCGTGGGAAAAATACACACACGAACACACACAAAATGAAATTTGAGAATTTTGTGAAATTTGAGAATTTTGGCAATTAAAATTGAAAAATTTCAAATTTAATTGCTGAAATTTAATATTTTATATGGTCGCAGCACATACAGTTCCCTACTACTAAAGAATGAACTTTAAAATAGATACTGATAATTTAGCTCAGAATTATAGATATTTAATTCATAGAAATTAAGTTATTAGAATTAATTGTTTATGTTATTTTATTCACACAATACATATATAATATTTTTACATATGCATGCATGTTTGCAATTAAAAATTAATAATGATTATTATGTTTAATTGTTGCCCTGTATGCATGTGTTAAGATACTATATATTAAGATCATATTGATCATAGTTAATCTTGTATTATGTTAAAAAATTTTCTATATTAATATCAATTAAAAAACATTAAAAGAATTGTTTGTTAACACATACACATAGTTTTAATTACATTATAATATATAAAAAATATTTATAATATTTATAAATTTTGTAGTTAGTATGTTTTAAGCTAATTTCTACTTTTTATACATTTTAGAGTTAGTATTTTTAATATATAAAAATTTTTTATTTGTGTTGTTAAAAAAAAAAAAAAAATTAAAAATTTGTATGTATTTATATAATTGAAAAGAGAAAAAAAAATTTTTTGACAATATAAAATAATTTCCTGAAGAAGCTAACCGAAGGCTAGCGAAATATCGAAATAAATATATATATTAATATTGAATAACCTAAAAACTTAAACAAATCTATTGATTAATAAACGAAAAAAAGGTTAAATAATCAGATATAATAAGGTCTACAATTTAGCATCATTCAATTTTTGTTTTATAGTTACTACTTAAAAAAAATGTTTCAAAAACAGTTTTCACTAACATTAATTTTTTTTAGTTTTCGACCTATAACTCCCACACCTGACTGTGAGCCAAAAATTGGATTATACCATCTTAAAGGGCATAGAAAGGGCTACAATTTGGCATCATTCGATTTTTGATTTCTAGTTGCTACTTCGAACAAATTTTTCAAAAAACTGTTTTCACAAATATTAATTTTTTTCAGTTTTCGACCTATAACTCCCATACCTGACTTTGAGCCAAAAATTGAATTATAGCACCTTAAAGGGCATGAAAAGGGCTACAATTCGCACCATTCAGTTTTTGTTTTATAGTTACTACTCCAAACAAATTTTTCAAAAAACTGTTTTTAATAACATTAATTTTTTTTCAGTTTTTGACCTACAACTCCCATACCTGAACTTGAGCCAAAAATTTATTTATACCGTCTTATAGAGCATAAAAAGGGCTACAATTTGGCTGCATTCGATTTTTGATTTATGGTTACTACTCCGAACAAATTTTTCAAAAAACTGTTTTTACTAATATTAATTTTTTTCAGTTTTTGACCTATAACTCCCATACCTAACTTTGAGACAAATATTGAATTATACCACCTTAAAGGGCATGAGGAAAATTACAATTTCGCATCATTAAATTTTTGATTTATAGTTACTGCTTCCAGCAAATTTTTCAAAAAACCGTTTTCACTAACATTAATTTTTTTCAGTTTTCGACCTATAACTCCCACACCTGACTGTGAGCCAAAAATTGGATTATACCATCTTAAAGGGCATAGAAAGGGCTACAATTTGGCATCATTCGATTTTTGATTTCTAGTTGCTACTTCGAACAAATTTTTCAAAAAACTGTTTTCACAAATATTAATTTTTTTCAGTTTTCGACCTATACCTCCCATACCTGACTTTGAGCCAAAAATTGAATTATACCATCTTAAAGGGCATGAAAAGGTCTACAATTTAGCGTCATTCAATTTTTGTTTTATAGTTACTACTTCAAGCAAATTTTTCAAAAAACTGGTTTTACCAATATTAATTTTTACAGTTTTTTACCTATAACTCCCATACCTAACTTTGAGACAAATATTGAATTATACCACCTTAAAGGGCATGAGAAAAATTACAATTTCGCATCATTCAATTTTTGATTTATAGTTACTGCTTCCAGCAAATTTTTCAAAAAACTGTTTTCACTAACATTAATTTTTTTCAGTTTTCGACCTATAACTCCCATACCTGACTTTGAGCCAAAAATTGAATTATACCATCTTAAAAGGCATGAAAAGGTCTACAATTTAGCATCATTCAATTTTTGTTTTATAGTTACTACTTCAAACAAATTTTTCAAAAAACAGTTTTCACTAACATTAATTTTTTTCAGTTTTCGACCTATAACTCCCATACCTGACTCTGAGCCAAAAATTTTATTATACTATCTTAAAGGGCATGAAAAGGGCAACAATTTGACATCATTAAATTTTTGATTTATGGTTACTGTTTCTAACGAATTTTTCAAAAACTGTTTTCACTAATAATAATTTTTTTCAGTTTTCGACCTATAACTCCCATACCTGACTTTGAGCCAAAAATTTAATTATACTATCTTAAAGAGCATAAAAAGGGCAACAATTTGACATCATTAAATTTTTGATTTATGTTTACTGTTTCAAACAAATTTTTCAAAAAACATGTATGGACATATATAATATAACCCCAAAAATGTTTCCTAAATATATATATGTACATATATATATATATATATATATATATATATATATATGTACATATATATATGTACATAACATATATATGTACAAACAACTTTTATTCGATAGGACTCTATTTTATTTTTCTCTACCTTTATACAATTAGAAATCCCTTGGATAACAATGAAAGTATTTATAAGGCAAAATGAAAAATAAAATCTCAATTGAATTGTTAATAAACTAATTTTTTTACATATTGTCATTGTACTATTATAATATGAAATTTATTTGTTGGGTGGTTAAGCAATTTCTATCGTCAATAGACTTCAACCACAATGACAATATGTAAAAAAATTAGTTTATTAACAATTCAATTGAGATTTTATTTTTCATTTTGCCTTATAAATAGTTTCATTGTTATCCAAGGGATTTCTAATTGTATAGAGGTATAGAAAAATTAAATAGAGTCATATCGAATAAAAGTTGTTTGTTGGGTTTGGTTTGTATAAGTTTCACAGCCTGCTACACTTATTATAATGTAATATTTTGAAATCGTTTGTGAAGTTTTATAGTTAATTTATTTAACATAATTCTCAGATGGTTTTTGGAAGTCTTTTAATAAGTTGAGAAGTTTGAAACTTTGCAAAACTCTGGCTGAAGTCTACTGACGATTTGGTAAGAAGCGCCAATGAAATGCATATAGACATTTCTTAAGCACCCAACAAATAAATTTCATATTATATATATATATATATATATATATATACAATTTATATATATATATATATATATATATATATATATATACAATTTATATATATATATATATATATATATATATATAAGTATATACAATTTGACATCATTAAATTTTTGATTTATAGCTACTGTTTCAAAAAAATTTTTCAAAAAACATGTATGTACATATATAGTATAATCCAAAAAATTTTTCCTAAATATATATATATATATATATATATATATATATATTGTTACGTTTTTAGGCCTTTTCGTAAAAACGGTTTTATTACTTATCCTTCAAGGATTCGTTTTATTGCATCAAATTAAAACACGGACAAATTAATTTAGAAATATAATGCGGCAATACTTTATTTGTTACTTTATTTACACGAGTATTTGTATTACTCAACACTTAGCGATGTTAACACTTCTCTATTTGATATCACACTGATTCTGCTGAGCTCTGGCAGCGCCTTTATATAGCAAAAATGACGTCGTCTGGTAACCTCGCGAAAGTTCTGGGTATGGTGGTTGTATTTTACTTGACATGTGTGTGTTTGTATACATGACAATGCTGACTTGTTTGGTTTGCTTATGGTAACTATGTGTGGTTGAATGTATGAGTGTTCTGTGTGGTTGAATGTATGAGTGTTCTGTGTGTTTTACCTATGGTAACTATGAGTGCTGGTATGGATGAGTGTGTGGTTTTGTTTCTTCTACGTGTACATGGCTGTGTATACTTGTGAATCTGTTTAGCTTTATTAGCAGCGAAAACTTGCATACAAGATCATTAAGAATAACATCTCTTAGCATTTATGTTGCTAGGTTTGTTGTTGTTGTGGTTTACTCTTATTGGCACAGCCTTGAATGATCTTGTATATTCTGGAATATTCCATTTCCGTTAATTTGAATATTATCTATATAGTGTTGACCAGGGTTGTAACATTTTGACAACTATAGAGTAATTGGCAGTGCTGCCAAGTACATATAGCCACATTGTCGTTTTATTTATATATATTTCTAATCTTTGTAACACTGCCGCCTACTTAAGCCTGTTCGACCCGAATAGGCATACAATCACCTCTTCCATAGTGCGCCAATCGTTCGAGATGTACTATCTTCATTTTCCACCTTGGGCTAATGTGCTTCTGTATCCGGTATACAACGTCATTCACTCTCTTAAACACTTTATACGGGGCATCCCAGTGAGTCTGTAATTTTGGGGACAATTGTTTCTTACGTTGTGGGTTATACAGTAAAACCAATTGTCCTTCCATAAATCCCTCCGAGTTTGCTGCGCGGTCATACCTAGCCTTCATCTTGTCACTGACCATCTTGATTCTATTACGCGCGAACTCATGCAGTTCGTTTAAGTCATCTTTCTCTTGGGACGTAATAGCTCCTGAGTTGTACTGTTGTAGCTGTCCCCGACTTCTTCTTACTGGGCCCAGTCGGCTACGGCTTGTCGACATCCAACCCAATAAAAACGCTGCTTCAGTTTCTCAAGTGTTTTTGCTACTCCAATATGACCGCCACTAGGTCCATTATGAAACTCCTGCAAAACTTTACTTATCTTGGAGTATGGCACAACTATTAAATTTGAAGTTGTTTTGCCATCTACACTTTCCCATACGCGGTATAAACAACCTTTTATTACCTTAAGGCTGTTCCACTGAGCCCAATAAGATTTGGCGAGTGGGCTTTCAGCCGAAATTTCATTGCGGGATGGTCGTCTGTCCTCTTCTTTGGCCGCTATAATTTTCCTTAGCATGCTGTCGTCCCTCTGTGCCGCTGACCAGTCTTCATCAGGGCCGATGTGAATTAGCCGAACATCAACAACGCCTCCCTTTTGCTCGGTTGTATCACAATGTTTACGCTCTGAACAGCAGGGTCTTCTTGAAAGAGCATCCGCATTGTTATGCTTTGTGCCTCTTCTATGCTCAATGCTCTTTCTTGGTGGCAAAACAGATCTACCTCGCTTCTTTGATGCTTTGCAGCTGCGCTGAAAATGACCGATCCTTCCGCAGATGAAGCACTTAGGCTTTTCTTTGATATCACTTCCTGCCAGCAGTTGTCGCATTGACTCGTTAAAGCTGGCAATTAGGTTGTTATCTTCCTCAGACAAAACCTCCACATTCCGCACTCTACTTGTATTCCTTGATGCTTTGCAGGTGCGCTGAAAATGACCGATCTTTCCGCAGTTAAAGCACTTAGGCTTTTCTTGGATAGCCTTCTCTGCCAGCAGTTGTCGCATTGCCTCCTTAACGCTAGCCACTAGGTTGTTATCCTCCTCAGACAAAACCTCCACATTCCGCACTTTACATATCTGTGGCTTGAAAACCATCCTGGCCGTTTCTTGAGCCAGCGCAAACGACACAGTTTCAGCGAAAGTGGATTTCTGCGTAGCGCACACCGCCAGTTTAACATCAGAGTCGCCAATGGCGTTAACGAAAGCCTCAGTTTTAAAATGGTCCAGGAACGGGTGACTCTCGCCTGGATATGTGAGCTACACTAAACTCTCGATTTCCATTGCGAAATCTTGTAGAGATTCGTTAGGCTTCTGAACTCTACATCGCAATTCCATTCTGTATAAATCGCGCTTGTGCTGACCACCATACTTGCGTTGCAATGCTGCCATTATTTCATTATAGTTGTTTCTGCAGCTTACTGGCACAGTCTCAAGTACCTCTGCGGCTGTACCCTTTAAGGACAAAATCAACTCTATGGCCTTTTCTTCAGCATCCCATCCATTTCTGCTAGCAACCGTCTCGAACTGGAATTTGAAGATGCCTAATGGTACGCTGCCATCGAAGCATGGCGCTTTTGTCCGCGCAGAAACCTTCGCAACTGCTTGTACTGGCCCGCCAGTACACTCCAGGTTATACACTTTGTCCTCTAGAGCATGCAATTTCTCTTCGAACTCCTTTGCATGCTGTTCCAGGCCACCGCATTCTAGATGTTGGACTCTATCCGCCAGCTCTGTGAATTTATTCTCAATAGAATCCATCCTCCTGTTGATGGCTTCAGAAACCTCTACCAGGATATCGTTCGTGGCCTTATTTGACTCCTGTATCTGCTGTGAGTTTTGTTTTATTTCAGTTATTGCGGCAACAAGCTTGTCCTGCATATCCTGAGAGTTTTGTTTTATTTCACTTTGTGCATTACTGATTCCTTGTATCTGAATCATCATAGCAGCGAACATTGAGTTTAATTCCATGCTGCTGGTCGCAGCAGGGGGGCATACCTGCTCATCGTCTTTGTCCTCAAACTCGTATGTCCCGATGTCCATGCCGCGATTCTTAAACTCATCTATCAGCCTCTTCTGCAGTTCAGCCTTGTTACCTGCAGTTGGCAATTCCAGCTTACTGAGCTCTTTTTTCAGCTGTTCAACTTTTAGCTCATAAAATTTCATGATTATTTATTTTAATTTCTTAATGTCCTTTTTCTTAAATTGCAATGTCATTTTAATTATTTTTGCAATTCCACTTCTGACACCAATTGTTACGTTTTTAGACCTTTTCGTAAAAACGGTTTTATTACTTATCCTTCAAGGATTCGTTTTATTGACTCAAATTAAAACACGGACAAATTAATTTAGAAATATAATGCGGTAACACTTTATTTGTTACTTTATTTACACGAGTATTTGTACTACTCAACACTTAGCGATGTTAACACGTCTATATTTGATATCACACTGATTCTGCTGAGCTCTGGCAGCGCCTTTATATAGCAAATTTGACGTCGTCTGGTAACCTCGCGAAAGTTCTGGGCATGGTGGTTGTATTTTACTTGACATGTGTGTGTTTGTATACATGACAATGCTGACTTGTTTGGTTTGCTTATGGTAACTATGTGCGGTTGAATGAATGAGTGTTCTGTGTGTTTTACCTATGGTAACTATGAGTGGTTGTATGGATGAGTGTGTGGTTTTGTTTCTTCTACGTGTACATGGCTGTGTATACTTGTGAATCTGTTTAGCTTTATTAGCAGCGAATACTTGCATACAAGATCATTAATTTATTTTGACTATGGCTAGTCAGAAGCGTGAATACTTTGGGAGTAGTCCCAAATTTAAGATGAGAAGGGGTGATCCTGGTCCTGGTAATAGATTTCATTTGCTTGCAAATGACGAAGAAGAAGAGACTGGAACGGTCAAAGAGAAAATTCCACCCATAGTGGTAGACTCGAGCCACAGATTAATTGGCAATGCTGCCAAGTACATATAGCCACATTGTCGCTTTATTTAAATCTATTTCTAATCTTTGTAACAATATATATATATATATATATATATATATATATATATATGTGTGTGTATATACATATATATATATATATATATATATATATATATATGTATATATATATACATATGGTTATATGCATGTTGTTTTTATGAATATGATTATAAAAAACATATTTATGTATGTATGTATGAATGTGTATGTATATATACACATGTTAAATTAAGAAATGTCTTTGGAAAAATTTTTGGATTATATACATATACTATGTACATACATATTTTTGGAAAAATTTGCTTTTCATGCTCTTTAAGGTGGTATAATTCAATTTTTGGCTCAATGTCAGGTATGGGAGTTACGGATCAAAAACTGAAAAAATTAATGCTTTTTGAAAAACTTGTTCGAAGGAGTAGCTATAAAACAAAAACTGAATGATGCCAAATTATAGCCCTTTTCATGCCCTTTAAGGTGATATAATTCAATATTTGGCTCAAAGTCAGGTATGGGAGTTATAGGTCAAAAACTGAAAAAAATTAATGTTAGTAAGAACAGTTTTTTGAAAAATTTGTTTGAAGTAGTAACTATAAATCAAAAATCGAACCACTTGGCATCAGTGCCTGAGTTGATAACAACGTGGTATTTTTGCTCGTGTTTGATTTTTTGAAAATTTAATTTTTTCTTTAATTTATTTTGACTATGGCTAGTCAGAAGCGTGAATACTTTGGGAGTAGTCCCAAATTTAAGATGAGAAGGGGTGATCCTGGTCCTGGTAATAGGTTTCATTTGCTTGCAAATGACGAAGAAGAAGAGACTGGAACGGTCAAAGAGAAAATTCCACCCATAGTGGTAGACTCGAGCCACAGTTTTTCCCAAGTTTGGGCTACTCTTGGCGAGGGGTACTTGTTCAAGAGAATGTCTATAGGAACTAAGGTCATTTCCAGCACAATGATCCTTTATGAAGCTGCACTAAAAAAGCTGAGAGAACTGAACTACAACTTCTACTCACACGATGTGAAAGACGCAAAATACTTTAAGTTGGTATTGTTTGGGTTGCCAAAGACGGAACCAGATTTTTTAAAGCAGGAATTAGCTAAAACACACAATATAAACATAGTGAGTATCAAGGAAATTCCAACCAAAAAGACTACAGTTGATGACGCTATATATTTGGTTGAGTTTAATAAACAAGAAGTGTCGAAAAATGATGTCTTGAAAATAAGACACTTTTGCAATATTGCCGTCCACTGGAGAAGACCACTCAAAGGAAACAAAGGACCCACTCAGTGCTCAAAGTGCTCTATGTACGGACATGGGGCCAAAAATTGTAATAGAGTCAGTGTCTGTACAATCTGTGCGGGTAATCACGACCAGGCAGAGTGCCCTCTGACCAAAAGCGCCCAAGAAGTCAGTATTCTGTATAAATGCCACAACTGTAGCAAAAAGAACCTCAGAAATGTGAATCACAGGTCTGATGACCCTAATTGCCCTTGCCGTAGGGATTATTTGGAAATGCGTCTCCGAATAACCTCCAGGACCAGACCTATTTTCAACAGACCTAGACATAACTATGTTTTTGATTAGACCGAGTTCCCTCAACTTTCTAATCGGCAGCAACAAACGGATTCAGCCCACATCCCAAAGGAGAGCTTTGTACTCCGAGGTTTCGAAGAACAGACCCCGTGACAGCAACAATGATGGAGACATTTCCAACGAGAGATTGTTGGATATATTTTTCAGTGCAGTGGATGCCTTAGAGAAATGTCGAAATAAATTTGACAAATTAAGAGTGCTTGGCATGATGCTTAAGCATGCTATATAAAATCATGGGTAGTCAAAATGTATACGTTATGCCAACCGAGTCAGCAGCTTCAGAGCTCGAAAAAGTCCTTCACGAAAGAAACATTGATGTTCTTCTTCTTAATGAAACGTTCTTGAAACCATACCACAGAATAAAATTTGGAGGCTATAAAGTATACCGAGAAGACCGACAAACGCATGGTGGAGGTGTACGCATAGCGGTAAAAAATGGCTTAGACCATAAATTACTACCAAAAATTAAAACTAATATTATAGAAAATATCTCTGTGGAAGTTATAATAAATGAACGTCCAGTAAGTTTTATTGCTGCCTATAATCCTAATTATACAAAAAGTTTCAAAACAGACTTAGATTTACTTACCAACTCAAGAAATTACTTCTTTGTTTTTGGTGATTTCAATGCACAACACATGAATTGGAATTATGCCACAAACAACTCAGCAGGCAAAGAACTCTACAGACATCATCTTAGTTCTAATTACTATATTTTCTATCCGGACAATCACACTAGATTCGGACAAAACATAAATCCGGTTCAACCCTCCACCGTAGACATATTACTAACTAACTCGAACATTTCTTTTTCGCCTTTAGAATCGCATCCAAATATTTTACAGTCTAACCATGTACCTATCTCATGTTACATTTATGGGCAACCTCAAAAACACATAGTTTCAGTTCCATTGTATAACCGCGCAGATTGGCCAGAAATAAAACATTGGGTCGAGAATGAAATTAGGTGTCACAACATTGGCCAATTTGAACTAAACAATGATGATCTTGATCAATCATTAAATAAATTGATTAGTATCATTAAAGATGCCTTTGAGAAGATTCCAGTTGGCCAAAAAAATCCTTGGCAAAGAGAGATTTCTAATACATCTAAAATGCTTATTGCTCAGAGAAGCAAATATAAACGCAAGCTTCAGAGATGTAGAGATCAAAGCTATAGAATCCAATTAATCGGCATTTTAAAACAGCTGAAAAAGCTAATCGATTTTCACTTGAACAGGGACCGAAATGTGGCATGGTCTAATTTTATTTCGAAATTACCTTCCGGATCTAAAAAATTTTGGAAACTAACAAAGGCTCTTAAGGGAAAGAAGGCTCTCAAGGTTTAAAATGTGGACATTTTCCCTTGGTATTTAAAAAAGCTGAAGTGATTCCCATTTTCAAATCTGGAAAAGATCCCAAATTGCCCGCGAGTTATAGGCCAATAAGTATATTGAGTTTATTAGGTAAAGTCTTTGAAAAAATTATCCACCACAGAATACTTGAATTCTCCGAGCAAAATGGTATCATTAATAAACAACAGTTTGGTTTCCGTAAAGAGCACTCCACGGTACATCAATTGAAAAGAGTCGTAAATATTATTGAAAATAATAAAAGAAATCCTAGGAGTACTAGTATTATATTTCTAGATATCGAAAAAGCTTTCGACACAATATGGCACAATGGCCTTTTGTTTAAACTCGATTTATATAGCTTTCCATTGTATTTACAAAAGATTATTCAAAGCTTTTTAGACAGACGTTCGTTTGTAGTGTACGTAGACAACCAACCGTCTAGTGAAAAAGGTATACTGGCGGGTTTACCACAAGGTTCTGTGTTATCGCCTACACTTTACTATTTGTATACGTCAGATATCAATCTACGTAGAAATCAAGAAGCTGCATTTTATGCAGATGATAGTGCTTTTTTGTGTAGCGGTAAAGTTTCACACGCGATAGTTAAGAAAATGCAAGAGAGCTTGAATTCAAGCCAAAAATATTTTAATAAATGGAAAATTAAAGTGAATGATAATAAAACACAAGCCATTATTTTTCCGTGTAATAGGTCTCCGAAACGTATCCCTACTCAAACTATGTTTTGTCGTGGAAATGTAATACCAGTGAAATCAGAAATTAAGTATTTAGGCATTATATGAGATAAGAAACTGAAATTCAAGCCACATGTTAATCACATCTGTGAAAAAGCTATAAAGTGTGGTTGTGCACTGTACCCTATACTTAATAGAAGATCTAAATTGAACTTAAAAAACAAAACTTTGTTATACAAATTGTGTATTCGGCCTATTATGACCTACGGCTGTCAAGTCTGGTTTCATAAAACTGCCAAAACTCATACCAAAAAGCTGCAAATTATACAAAATAAGAATCTGAAGATAATTCATGGTCTTCGCCGTAGGTATCCGACAAATTTACTTCACAGTAACTTTGGACATAAGTTGATAAACTCGCTTGCCAGGGAACTGACGCTGTCATTTAATGAAAAATGCAGATTGTCTAATTTTGAAACAATGAGAAATTTACAAGGTTATCACTAAGATTCGTTCGTTAAGAATGAATTAACTTAGTGATAGCCCACACAAATTTCTTTAGAACTTCCATAGAGTCCACACGGTTTTACTGAACAATTTTCCTTAAGAATGTACTTATTTTTATTAGTTTTGTAAATTTAATTATTAGATTCCTATTGTTGTAATGCTTTTAGTAAATTCTCATACTACTGTACCTGTATATTTAAAAAAAAATCGAATGATGCCAAATTGTAGCCCTTTTCATGCCCTTTAAGATGGTATAATTAAATTTTTGGTTCAAAGTCAGGTATGGGAGTTATAGGTCGAAAAGTGTTTTCTGAAAATATTTTTTTAAAAATTTTGTATGAACTATCAACTGTTGTCAAAAAAATAATGATAGCCAATTATGTAATTTTAGATCACCTTTCACATTATTTAACATTTGTTTATTGTATTTTTCCTGGTTTCGGGTTTATTGGTCAAAAAGTAACCAAAAAGTTTGTTGGAAGTTCACTTGGTCACAACTAAGCAAACATTTTTTTTTTAATATTTTTTTGTTCTTTGTTGATGAGTAATTTTCGTAAACAATTTGCCTTAAATAACCAACCAATATATGAAATCTTCATTAAATAAACAACCAATCGCATGTATTAACTTGGCAGCATTCGCAGAAATATTCATTTATTTGTGCTCAAGAGAGGATTTTTTCAGCTCTCTCTGTGTGGAATGGGGTTCAAAGAGGAATGTCAGAAAAAGTTTGTTAAAAAGTTTGTTAAGTTCACGGGTATGGCTATATTATAGTTAAGGCCCAACTATAATATGCGTGGGCTAGCTTTGGCTACTGTCAAAACTCGACGAAAAGACTGTCAAATGCATATGCGAACATTTGTGTGGCTATATTATACATACAATCAGTTGTAAAGCAATGCACTTTTGCAAAAACTAAATTATGATATATACATAACATGTAAATACATATATAAATATTTTCAATTCATACATACATAAATATATTATCACAAGTAGGTTATTACCAATTTAGAAAGTAATTTAAGAAATAAATTGGAAAGTACTACAATATACAACAATGTATAATAATGTATGCAAGTGGTTGGCAACGTATCATAAATTGTAGGAAAATACACAAATACATTATAATATATATACAATAAACAAACGCTAAACATTTAATGTTTCCATTAATTTTTGACATTATTTATTCAATTATCTGTAGAATTGATTTCGGCGTACATTGCAGCTTCTCTTGTGTGCACGTATCACAGTCTATGGTATGTGTGTATCTAAAAATAATTATCAATAACAACGAACAAACAGTTGGCCACTTAAGGAAAATGCGATCAGTTTCGCTATATGCGTAGGAAAAATAAATTTTACGAAAAGTTATCTAAGCAAATTACGGTTGTACATATTTGATTGCATGTATTCGCAAATTCGCCTGCGCTAGCGTACGCATATTATAGTTGGGCCTTTACACTCAGTTGTAAAGCAAACTTTAGTTGCAAAAACATAAACTTATATATGTACATACACAATTTTTTTTTTTCTGTAAAAACATATGGTGCGCTTGCATTTGCGCTTGTGATTTCAGCGTCTGGCTAATGGAGCCTTTAGTCTTGCACACAGTATTCTAGCATGTAAAAACCAGCGTTCTCGCTCATACTTCTTGTCTTAATTCCTATATAGAGCAAAATTTAACTAAGTTTTGTTAGTTAGTTTTTTATATAAATATTTTTGCAACTTCATTGAACTTACTGAAAAAGTACATATTTGATCAACTAAAAACATATCGTAAGAATTTGGTATGAAAAGTCCAAATATGGTAACGCTGTTAGGCTAAAATATTTTTAATTGGGTTAGTGAAAATGTTTTTGTATGTATTAGTTTCAGTCATTCGTTTCTTTTAGGGCAGTTTCGCTCTATGCATAGGAAAATTAAATTTAACGAAAAGTTATCTAATGCCCAGTTTTTGACTTCGTATTTAAAGCTCGAAGTACATAACACGCGTTTCCCGCGACGCGCGTTCTATGCGTTTCATGCTTCTGACGCGTTTTTCAACTCAAGCGTTTTATGCGCCAATATTTGTAATTTGATCAGCTGTAGTGTAATATATGTACATAAAAGTTCATTTTGCTAAAATGTTAAATAATATTGAAAATTTAAAAAAAATTTGTGGAATTAGTTGAGTTTGTAAATATAATATACTGTGCAAAAAGAGCATACGCAACCTTGTTAAATATATTACAAAACTAATACACATAACAGAGATGGTACTGGGTACTTAAAATAAATCGATAAAGTATATGAATATTTGTTTGAAGAAACAATTGTGATAAAATAACTATTTCTATGCATTTCACTCTTCAAAATATTAGTAATCTTTATTGCGACAGTGATTTTTTATTAAAAACGTTTTAATAAAAATTTAAAAAAGTTACATAAATATAGTTAATTATCAATAGAATTACGTAAAAAATCAATAAAATAATATTTATTGTACAAATAGACTCAACACAACTGAAAAACTTAAAATAATTTCATGCACAACACTTGAAATACTTTGAATCTTAAGCAAAACACATGTTTTCTGAACAATGGAGACTTTTGTTTACATATTTCATAGTGCTACCACATTTTTCGCATAAATTAATTGAAGCATTTATATGAATTTATATTATATGACTTAAAACTGCAAGCGTATTGAAATACAACTTAAGTTTATGAAAAAATTAACTAATTTTGTACTTAAGTACGAAGTCAAAAACTTGGCATAAGTAAATTATGGGTGCACACATTTGATTATATGTATTCGCAAATTCGCCTGCGCTAGCGTACGCATATTATAGTTGGGCCCTTAATTGAATTGAATTGCGGTTTCAACGATATTTAATTGAATTGTTAGAAATAAGAGCAAGCACCCATAAAAAAACTAACTTCATTCGCAGCTATACATGTTCCACTCTAACATATATGTTAGAAAAGGACAAAAAATGCAATATTCCCCTACGTTACCACTAGCAAAATTATTTTCTATTTACCATTTTTTTCCTAACAATCTCCAAAATAAATAAGTAAGTGGCGAAAGTATAATACATATATTTTTTTATAAAACTTTTAATCAAATGATAATTATATGAATATGTACATATACGACTAATATAAAATAAACATAAACATTACAAAAACCACAATGGCAACATCGTTACCATAAATTGCATATAAATTTGCATGAGATGTGTTATGGAAAAAATGTTGTGTATTAGTTTCGGTACGCTAGTGAAGAAAACAAGATGCCATATTTTCAAAGTTAACAAGATATTTTCCCTCCAAATCCAAAATGGTTGACTGTTTACAAACATTGCAGACTGCTCAGCTGATAAGTACCGGTTTGAAAGAGTTAACAAGATTTTTTAGTTTGTTTACAAACACACCATATGCACGTTGTCTTGTAAACCACGTGCTCGCTATGTATTTTGGGGGTGGTTTTAACCATTGGCTTATATATTAAAAACTAAGGGCCCACGCCAAACTCCGCGACCTGCAATCAAAAGCCTACTATTTAACGCGTCGATTGCAGTAGTTGTCATATATCATAGCTATTCCTAAAGAAAGTTATAGGTGCAACAAGATATTGAAAAGTGTAAATTTGCCAAAAAAATTTTTCTTTTAACTATTAACTTATATATTAAAAACTAAGAGCCCGGCCCAAATACCGCTAGCTGCAATCAAAAGCTTACTAAATTACGCGTTGACTGCAATGGCTGTCATATATCAAAGCTATTCCTAAAGAAAGTTATAGGTGCAACAAAATTTTGAAAAGTTGGAAAAACTTCAAGTGTACCTTATTTTAACTATTGACTTATATGTTAAATACAAAGCTCCCGCGCCAAACTCCGCTACCTGCAATCGAAAGTCTACTAAATTACGCGTCGATTGCAATAGGTGTCATATATCAAAGCTATTCCTAAAGAAAGTTATAGGTGCAACAAAATTTTGAAAAGTTCAAAATCGTCAAGTATGTCTTATTTTAACTATTGACTTATATATTAAAAACTAAGAGCCGGGGCCATATACCGCTAGCTGCAATCAAAAGATTACTAAATTACGCGTTGATTGCTATAGTTGTCATATATCAAAGCTATTCCTAAAGAAAGTTATAGGTGCAACAAAATTTTGAAAAGTTGAAAAAAGTCAAGTATGTCTTATTTTAACTATTGACTTATATATTAAAAACTAAGCGCCCGCGCCAAACTCCGCTACCTGCAATCGAAAGTCTACTAAATTACGCGTCGATTGCAATAGGTGTCATATATCCAAAATATATCTTTTGCTTATTACTTAAAAACTAAGGATTTTTAAATTTGCAGTGTATGGTGAAAAGTTTTGATTCAATTCCGCCTGTTCTTTATACATGCCTGGCATCATTAGGTAACATTTATACATATATATAAGGCTATATAAGAATAGTTAGTGAAAGAGAAGCATCGAAGCCAATACATCATAGATTTGGCCAATTTGGAGCTTATTACTTAGATTACACACTGGCCCACAGAAAACAGTAGTCTATGCACTGGTTCGTGCCGGTTTCTTCCTCCTTGTCTACGTTGTGAACCAAGACATTGTCCAATAATTATAGGTAAGTAATATATAAGTATACATATATAATTAATATAATATGTAACATATCCTTTTCAAGTTGTATCAGGTGTATATCAGATATATGTGGCATGAGTGCGTCCAGGAGTAAGGAAATAAGAAATCTTGTCAGTATACTTTAATTCTGTTTGCACAAAAATGCATATTACAAATTTAATTGAAATTCTTTTGTTTTAGATTATTAACCATTTATGGGTTAAAAAATATTTTTGCAAGCAAAAGGCGTTTTCTTTTATTAAAATTAAGAAAGTTGCGACTTTTTCTAAACTTTGCTTTAATTTATTGTGTTTCAATATATATATATATATATATATATATATATATATATATATATATATATATATATGTATATATGTTACCTAATGATGCCAGACATGTATAAAGAACAGGCGGAATTGAATCAAAACTTTTCACCATACACTGCAAATTTAAAAATCCTTTGGTTTTAAGTAATAAGCAAAAGAAATATTTTGGCGTTTTTCAACTTTTAAAAATCTTGTAGCACCTATAACTTTCTTTTGGAATAGCTTTGATATATTACACCTATTGCAATCGACGCGTAATTTAGTAGGATTTCGATTGCAGGTAGCGGAGTTCGGCGCGGGCGCTTAGTTTTTAATATATAAGTCAATAGTTAAAATAAGCCATACTTGACGTTTTTCAACTCAGCGGAGTTTGGCGCGGGCACTTAATTTTTAATACATAAGTCAATAGTTAAAATAAGCCATACTTGACGTTTTTCAACCTTAAAAAATCTTGTTGCACCTATAACTTTCTTTTGGAATAGCTTTGATATATGACACCTATTGCAATCAACGCGTAATTTAGTAGACTGTTGATTGCAGGTAGCAGAGTTTGGCGCGGGCGCTTAGTTTTTAATATATAAGTCAATAGTTAAAATAAGCCATACTTGACGTTTTTTCAACATTTCAAAATCTTGTGCCTATAATTTTCTTTTGGATTAGCTTTGATATATGACACCTATTGCAATCGACGCGTAATTTAGTAGGCTTTCGATTGCAGGTAGCGGAGTTTGGCGCGGGCGCTTAGTTTTTAATATATAAGTCAATAGTTAAAATAAGACATACTTGACTTTTTTCAACATTTCAAAATCTTGTTGCACCTATAACTTTCTTTAGGAATAGCTTTGATATATGACAACCATTGCAATCAACGCGTAATTTAGTAAGCTTTTGATTGCAGCTAGCGGTATTTGGCCCGGGCTCTTAGTTTTTAATATATAAGTTAATAGTTAAAGGAAAAATTTTTTTTGGCAAATTTACACTTTTCAATATCTTGTTGCACCTATAACTTTCTTTAGGAATAGCTTTGATATATGACAACTACTGCAATCGCCGCGTAAGATAGTAGGCTTTTGATTGCAGGTAGCGGAGTTCGGCCCGGGCCATTAGTTTTTAATATATAAGCCAATATTTAAAACCACCCCCAAAATACATAGCGAGTACGTGGCTCACAAAACAACGTGCATATGGTATGTTTGTAAACAAACCAAAAAATCTTGTTAACTTTTTCAAACCGGTACTTATCAGCTGAGCAGTCTGCAATGTTTGTAAACAGTCAACCATTTTGGATTCGAAGGGGAAATATCTTGTTAACTTTGAAAATATGGCATCTTGTTTTCTTCACAGATAGGTTAGTTGTTTCTTGCAGGGTAGTAGCCGATTCGCCATGTTGTTTTCATTAGTTGTGTAGACAATCAGGTGCTCGCAACAGTGATGGGGTTTGTGAACTTTTATTTTGCTTAGCAATATGTAAATAACGTACGAACGTAGTTAAGCGATATTTTTAAGTGCTGATTGGTTATTTAGCAAAAACTGATAACACCTTTTTTTGGGAATCATGCCAATATTGGGAAACTTTGGAGGCCCATAAAAATAAAACGGTTACAAACTTGACCAAACTGAGTATAGAGTTTTACTACATTTTGATGGTACAATCGAAACCATATATTTACGATTTTGCACTTTTCAAAAAGTCTTCATTTGTCGCATAGTTTTATCGATTCAATACGAGTGCGTCATAAAATGAAATGCGCATATAAAATGAAAGTACATATTGCTAGCTAAACTATTGCTTTATTTTAATAAAAAAGTTATTTTTTATATATTGAATTTTATTTAAAAGAATGTTATTATTTATAAATACATAATAACAAATTTTATTATTTTTATTGCATTTGTTAATGCTTTTTCTGGGCCGTCTTCGCCATTAACACAAATTGCATCTATTTAATGATAAGAAATTAATTAAGGCAAATACACTAAAATTTAAAATAACTCGTTAAGTCAGATAATTATTTCACCTTTTAAAGCACCAATAATCCTTTTAAACTTTTTAACTGGCACCTTGCCATGCACTCCGTCAATGTTACATCGCAAAATTAGATCCAATGAAAGAACTTTCGTGAGAGTTTACCGTAGTTTCTCCTTTCATTAATGATGACATACAACAAACCTGAAATTATTTGTTAGATTAAATAATTACTTATTTTTATTGTAAATGGAAAAAGACTTACATAAGTTGAACCTCTAGCCACTGATAACAAAATGTAACTGACGAAATAACAAGTTTTTTCCTTTCTTTTGTTTTTTTTTTTTCTGAGCACAAAGATTTTTTAAATTTTTTTATTCTCTTGCGCAAAAGTGCTAAATTTCTCTTGATGGGTATTTAACATGCATACACATATATAGTTTTGTCGTGTTCTTTGAACATAATGCTACAAAGAGCAACGACAACTGGTTCACTTCTGCATCAGATTTTAGCTAGTTTAGGGCTAGTTTCAAATGAGTTAGCTAATGATCAACCATATTATGAGCTAGTCTCAAATGAGTTAGCTAATTATCAACCATATTATGAGCTAGCTCACAAAATTCCTTCGGGGAATTTAAATCAATTTGTGCTATTATACCCAAGCATATATATATATTTCTTTATTATATATCTGTATGTATATATGTACCTGAGTATGTGTATACACATGCAAATATTGATGTATTATATTAAATGTGTTTTTACATACATATATATATATATTATTATTGACAGAAGTACCGAAAAACAGAGCCAAAATACCCCAATTCTATTTTCTGCAGTTTGGGACTAGAGCTGTACAAAATAGCTCTTTTGAGTGAGCGCTCTTTTTAGCTCCGCTCACTTTACTGAATTAATTCGTTCAGTTCATTCTGTTGTTTCAGTTCAGTAACTCAGTTGTTTCAGTAGCTGGCAACTCTATAAATAAAGAGCACTACATCCCTGTATGCATTAGCACATGTGTGTGAATTAATTCATTTTTTTCATATGGATTTTGACACAAACTGAAACATCATTGAAAAGAGCTACTGAAAGAGACAGATCTAATGAATCAACTGAGTAAAAAACGCTCAATTGAATGAAAGATTCACCTCGCTCAATTGACTGAATGATTCAATTGAATTAATTCATTCAGGAGCCGTACAGCTCTAGTTGGGACGTTGCGGTAACATTTTCTTACAGTGAAGTAAGTGTTTACACAGCTTGCCATATACCAGGTTGGATCAGCTGACACATTTAGCTTACATTTAAAATTTTAGCGTTCGGCTACTCCAACCTTTAACCTGTATAAATTCAAAATCTTGTTGCACCTATAACTTTCTTTAGGAATAGCTTTGATATATGACAACCATTGCAATCAACGCGTAATTTAGTAAGCTTTTGATTGCAGCTAGCGGTATTTGGCCCGGGCTCTTAGTTTTTAATATATAAGTTAATAGTTAAAGGAAAAATTTTTTTTGACAAATTTACACTTTTCAATATCTTGTTGCACCTATAACTTTCTTTAGGAATAGCTTTGATATATGACAACTACTGCAATCGCCGCGTAAGATAGTAGGCTTTTGATTGCAGGTAGCGGAGTTTGGCCCGGGCCATTAGTTTTTAATATATAAGCCAATATTTAAAACCACCCCCAAAATACATAGCGAGTACGTGGCTCACAAAACAACGTGCATATGGTATGTTTGTAAACAAACCAAAAAATCTTGTTAACTTTTTCAAACCGGTACTTATCAGCTGAGCAGTCTGCAATGTTTGTAAACAGTCAACCATTTTGGATTCGAAGGGGAAATATCTTGTTAACTTTGAAAATATGGCATCTTGTTTTCTTCACAGATATAGTTTCGGTTAGTTGTTTCTTGCAGGGTAGTAGCCGATTCGCCATGTTGTTTTCATTAGTTGTGTAGACAATCAGGTGCTCGCAACAGTGATGGGGTTTGTGAACTTTTATTTTGCTTAGCAATATGTAAATAACGTACGAACGTAGTTAAGCGATATTTTTAAGTGCTGATTGGTTATTTAGCAAAAACTGATAACACCTTTTTTTGGGAATCATGCCAATATTGGGAAACTTTGGAGGCCCATAAAAATAAAACGGTTACAAACTTGACCAAACTGAGTATAGAGTTTTACTACATTTTGATGGTACAATCGAACCCATATATTTACGATTTTGCACTTTTCAAAAAGTCTTCATTTGTCGCATAGTTTTATCGATTCAATACGAGTGCGTCATAAAATGAAATGCGCATATAAAATGAAAGTACATATTGCTAGCTAAACTATTGCTTTATTTTAATAAAAAAGTTATTTTTTATATATTGAATTTTATTTAAAAGAATGTTATTATTTATAAATACATAATAACAAATTTTATTATTTTTATTGCATTTGTTAATGCTTTTTCTGGGCCGTCTTCGCCATTAACACAAATTGCATCTATTTAATGATAAGAAATTAATTAAGGCAAATACACTAAAATTTAAAATAACTCGTTAAGTCAGATAATTATTTCACCTTTTAAAGCACCAATAATCCTTTTAAACTTTTTAACTGGCACCTTGCCATGCACTCCGTCAATGTTACATCGCAAAATTAGATCCAATGAAAGAACTTTCGTGAGAGTTTACCGTAGTTTCTCCTTTCATTAATGATGACATACAACAAACCTGAAATTATTTGTTAGATTAAATAATTACTTATTTTTATTGTAAATGGAAAAAGACTTACATAAGTTGAACCTCTAGCCACTGATAACAAAATGTAACTGACGAAATAACAAGTTTTTTCCTTTCTTTTGTTTTTTTTTTTTTCTGAGCACAAAGATTTTTTAAATTTTTTTATTCTCTTGCGCAAAAGTGCTAAATTTCTCTTGATGGGTATTTAACATGCATACACATATATAGTTTTGTCGTGTTCTTTGAACATAATGCTACAAAGAGCAACGACAACTGGTTCACTTCTGCATCAGATTTTAGCTAGTTTAGGGCTAGTTTCAAATGAGTTAGCTAATGATCAACCATATTATGAGCTAGTCTCAAATGAGTTAGCTAATTATCAACCATATTATGAGCTAGCTCACAAAATTCCTTCGGGGAATTTAAATCAATTTGTGCTATTATACCCAAGCATATATATATATTTCTTTATTATATATCTGTATGTATATATGTACCTGAGTATGTGTATACACATGCAAATATTGATGTATTATATTAAATGTGTTTTTACATACATATATATATATTATTATTGACAGAAGTACCGAAAAACAGAGCCAAAATATCCCATTTCATTTAACATACAATAATGCCATCACTGACTTACAAATGTCACTTAACAACGATAGGAAATTCTATTTTATACAGGTTAAAGGTTGGAGTAGCCGAACGCTAAAATTTTAAATGTAAGCTAAATGTGTCAGCTGATCCAACCTGGTATATGGCAAGCTGTGTAAACACTTACTTCACTGTAAGAAAATGTTACCGCAACGTCCCAACTAGAGCTGTACGGCTCCTGAATGAATTAATTCAATTGAATCATTCAGTCAATTGAGCGAGGTGAATCTTTCATTCAATTGAGCGTTTTTTACTCAGTTGATTCATTAGATCTGTCTCTTTCAGTAGCTCTTTTCAATGATGTTTCAGTTTGTGTCAAAATCCATATGAAAAAAATGAATTAATTCACACACATGTGCTAATGCATACAGGGATGTAGTGCTCTTTATTTATAGAGTTGCCAGCTACTGAAACAACTGAGTTACTGAACTGAAACAACAGAATGAACTGAACGAATTAATTCAGTAAAGTGAGCGGAGCTAAAAAGAGCGCTCACTCAAAAGAGCTATTTTGTACAGCTCTAGTCCCAAACTGCAGAAAATAGAATTTCATTCTACGGTTACATCCCTACAAGAAATGAATGACTGAAACTAATACACACAAAAACATTTTCACTAACACGATTAAAAATGTTTTAGCCTAACAGCGTTACCATTTTTGGACTTTTCATACCCAAATTCTTACGATTTGTTTTAGTTGATCAAAAATATACTTTTTTCAGTATGTTTGTGTATGTACGAGTTCAATGAAGTTGGAAAAATAGTTATATAATGAACCAATTAACAAAACTAGCTTAAATTTTGCTCTAATTGTTGTTTTAAATGTTCCACGAGATTCAGGGATTTTTGGAGTATGAAAAATACATTATATAGGAATTAAGAAAAGAAGTATGAGCGACAACGCTGGTATTTACAGGCTAGAATACTGTGTGCAAGAGTAAGATAATAAATTTGTCAACCTTTTGTATAGAAAAATTGTAAATTGAAGCAAAATAAAATAAAATTTAAAATATAATATAAATAAAGTGAATTTCCTTGCGTATTATGATGTCCACTGATGATCATTTGGGATACGGAGAAAAGGACACTACAAGAGGTAAATCTATTTTTTTAAAAACTTGCGGTTATATTTTATTCTTATATTGCAACTGATGACAGTTTCCTCGCTTTCTAGGAAATGTTGGAATTAGCTGTACGGGAGATGTCGATTTAATTTTCTTGGGCGGTGATTTATATCACAATGATGTGTCAAGCCAAAATGCATTGCGCAAGTAAGTTTAGTTTTAAAGAAAAAACAAGATATAAAACTAAATTTATATCCATCTTTAGATGAATGAAACTATTGACAATGTATGCTCTTGGTGATCGTGACCTGAATATCTCCGTACGGGTATACTCCGGACATAGTAATCACGACCACCCTAGCGTTTTCGGTGGCTTGTTCTTAGGGTTTGTTGTCTACCACGGGGTTATTTAATTATTTTGGTCGATGGACTAATATCAGTAAGTTTTGTGTATGTTAAAATATAATACAAGCATATTTGTATATATATATATATATAATAAATTTGCTATAATATAATTGAAATGATATTAAATGCGTTTTATTTCATCGAATTTGGTTAGGTTAGGATTGTTAGCAACCCCGTCATCAGTGACACCATACCCGTCAAGGGTGACCGGTCACCAGTGAAACCATACCCGTAAAGGGTGACCGGTCACCAGTGAAACCATAAAAGTCACTAGAGAAAAATTTATATAGAACAAAAACATTAGAGTAAGTAGTTTGAATATATGTTTAACAGGCAATGATATACCACAAGTTAGAAAGGGATGCAAGATCACACGTACACAAGAGTTTTAGTCTTTTTTTCCGTTTGGCCTTAATAAAATGATAGAAACTTTGTTCTACGTGATGACCGAAATTCGGTCATCAGTGCCAGTCATTTTACCGGTAATATGACCGGCACTGTTCTTGTAGGGATGGCAGTTGTAAGACAGTGATGGACTGTATATATGTTATATGACAATGGTTCACAAAAGGCCTTTTTTGGTACATATTTCTGTTTTCATATGTTTAGTTGATAATAATATATTATGACATGATAGACGTATTTTATTTGTTTAACTTTCTAAATAAATGTTTTATTTTAATTGAAATATCGAACGTGTGTATGTGGTTGTGCGTTGCAGAGTACTATGTGTATTAAACATCGGTTTGTGCATATATTAATACATATGCGTCATATTAGATAATAATTCATATATATTGCAATATGGAAATATATGTGTCCATTGTCCTATTAGTTGTGTATGTTGGTGTTTCTGTTGTCTATAAGCACCTATTAATTAATTGCGTACCTTTTCAACACAAACGCCAAATATATAAACATATCGAAGTGCCATAAATGTTGTATGTATAATAATTGCGTTGTGTATAAATAATTATATCAAGGCACATCTATACTAGATATACTCAATTTGCAACACTGCAGAAAATATATGTAGTGGATTCGCCTTGATATGTATTTTGTTTGTGTAAAAAATTTTCGTTTTTCAAGTGGACTTGACAAGTAAAACATAAAAAAATGGCGATACAGAAGAAAAAGCAACACAGACACCAACAGACGCTAAATGAGAAATATGTAAAGTGTTTATTTCAAGGTGTTTATTTATAAAATGTTTGTGCAGAAGTATGAAATTATTATTTACATATTCATTGCTGGATGGAATTGGTGCTTATAATGGTAAGCTTTTGTAAATACATATAATAATATAAAATATATAAAAGTTCAATTTAATTCGTTCTGTCGAAGTTGATTCTGCAAGTTGACTGGACTAAGGTTCACATATTTCCTGCTCTTATGAAAGAATCGGACACAAATTTTGTATCTACAATTGCTATAAATAGCTCTAAACATGTCTCCGTCTAAACCTAAAGAACAACTGTGAATATAACTTATTTTTTATATAACAGTTTAAGAAATATTTGTTTCTTGTTATTCTACATATATGAATTCATTACGTGTTAATAACATGGACTCCGCATCTTTCGGCGTTTGGAACAACGATCCCTCTCCCTTAAAGAATTTGCTCTTGCACACTGCACAAACACGTATTGTTTTATAAGTTCAGAAAATATACTTAAATAAAAACTATTGCTTTTAATAATAATAAGCAAATCAATTATATATATATATATATATATATATATATATATATATATAACTCGTTTTCTTAGCAATTTTCACAAAATTAATTTTTGTTTTTGAACTCTTCACAAATATTCTTTTTGGCGCAGACTAAAAAGCAGATTTTGACAAACGACTTCAAGGCGAATCAGGCGAACTGTATCAGCTGCTCATCATTTTGCATATTAAGGTCACCTAGTATAATTGCGCCTTGCTTTTGAGTTCTCTGTATCTTTTGTGGTGGTAGCGTGCATTTTAAGATAACACAGTTTTCTAACCATATGCTACAGCACAGGTTATTTTGTGTGCTACAGTTTCGTGCACAGACCTGTGGTTTACTGGTATTCAGGGACGAAATATCCAATTATATGCAAAATATTACTATAAATTAAAACGAAACGTATAATGTCAATTGTAAATCATTTAAAGCCATTTCTATGTTATTCAATTCCGAAATTGCGGAAAATCAACTACTTTCGTAAGTTTTCATTCAGAAGAGGGCTAGTGATGTTGCTTCATATAACCTACCAAAATTATTTTACAGGCTTATTGTCGACTGTACGCAATAGGAGGCGAAATGATATATTCAACAAAGAAATGAAAAGGCAAAGAGAATTAGTTGGTCGTGTAGAAAAAATCGAAGTCCGTTACTTGGGTCTCCCTGAAGATGAGACCCTAGTAATGAATAGTGATATTTCAACTCCATACAATTGCGCTCAACATTTGTCCGAGGGTCATTGTAAACGTTCAGCTCTGGCATTAGTAGACGGAAACGTTCCATGGGATATGCACAGGCCACTAATTGGTAACTGTACTTTACAACTTTTAAATTTCACTGTTGCTGATCCACATGTTGTTAACAAGTAAGTAGATGGCAAATTTATTATTATTTTTCATGCTTTTATTTTGTTACCTCAAAATGCAGGAGAATTATTAGATAAGTTCGAAGAACTATTATAAAATCACTACGAGCTGTTGGGCCACAATTTTGTCTGTTCTTCCATTAGGAAGTCCTATTATTCCATCGGTAATGTTGTTAACCAGTATTTTATCTTACACAACCCATGATTTCACATTAGAAGTGTCAACCGAAAATTTCTCAGGAGAACCGTAATCCTATACTGAGGTCTGAACTTTCGAAAGAGAGCGAACGATTAGTACTGCCTTCACTTAAAAAACTATTGCCAACGAAGCGTGATGCTAACTTACTCAAAATTGCCTTCCGACTGATGGTACATTTATTAACAGTACATATCGGTTATAAGCAAATTACATATCAATTAACATACATATGTATATAAGTATTAACATACAATATGTAGTATATGGTGAAATATTATGGAAACAAATCGTAGGCACAAATTCTAAAAGTATAGCCAGCTTGACCCATATGTCACATATCTACTTTGTCTTAAATTTTTAATTTTGCAAATGGAATCAATGTCAGTATGAATTTCATACATTGATATTAGTAATTATTTATATCTAAATTCATAAACGATTTTTGTGAGTAGGCATTTAAGGTTAATATACTATTAAAACCTTTTACATTATAGAAATATTGACCACATACGTTGAGAACTATCGCGCAAAATCACAATTCTTTCCTATAAAGTTCAGAAGCACATATAAATGTGCATATCCCAGAAAATATGTGATAGGTGGCAACAATTTTTCTTTTATAACATTTTCTTCTCATTTTCACATATTTGAAGATAGGCTAATATTATTGAGCTGCTTAGATGAATTTGACTTATGAGGTATCTTTCCTTTGATATGCTTTTCTACAAAATCTTGGTATAAATCAGATACCTACTGCATATAAACATATACAAAGCTTTGCAGTTATACAATGTACATGTGTAAACATTTAATTTACTATATCTGAAGGGCATTCTGGCGAACTTGCAGCTTTATGATGGGTGCAGCTTTAGAAAATGCATTTGAAGATAAAGCTCGTTTACAACTACATAGCTTTCCCGGTCCTAACAGTATGTATTACATTTAAACACCTTATAAAGTAATTCTTATTAAACTCTATGTTTTCATAAGTAAAATCCGGCAGTTTTGTTCATGATATTGTTTTGGGTTCTAAGACGTGGAAAGCGTCTGCCGACGAATTACGGGCTTTGTCAGCAGAAATGATTAAATTGGCATCGAAAGATCTTAAACTAGAACGCTTAGAGGTTGACAAAGAATTGGCTATGGAAATGTTTAAAGATTCTCATTACAAAAGCGAACAACTTCCAAGTATTTTACAGCAAAACCAAGGTCGTGTGGTGCTTTATCGCATGGGAACACACATTGATATATCAAGAGGTCCAATGGTTGGCTCTTCATGTTTTTTGGGTAAATGTACCGTGACCGCAGCTCACCAAATAGCATACCAAGAAGATAACGCTTTTTATAGAATACAAGGAGTAGCTTTGCCAAGTGGTTTCGTTCTGAACCACGTTGCCTACAATACACTTGAAAAACGTGCAAGCAAACTAGTAAGTGCAAATATGTATATGTACCGCTATCTATGTAAATCGTTAAGGCCGCAAATTATACAAATTATAAAATTTTTTCTGCTCTAAAAGAGCAAGAGATATATGTATATATATGTATATATATATATATATATATATATATATATATATATATACCATGTATATATATATATATATATATATATATATATATATACCATGTATATATATATATATATATATATATATATATACCATGTATATATATATATATATATATATATATATATATATATATACCATGTATATATATATATATATATATATATATATATATGTGTATATATATATATATATATAGTTATATATATATGTGTATATATATATATATATATATATATATATATATATATATGTGTGTATATATATATATATATATATATATATATATATGTATATATATATATATATATATATATATATATATATATACCAGCGAACCCCTGCAGATTTCGTAATGCAAAAAAGAAAATAAAAAAATTAATTCGAACAGGCTACATAGAACTGTCCATGTGAGAAAACTGGATACACTAAATTCAGTACACAAATTTCTAAAAATTGGCCTTGCGCCTTATTAATGGTAATCGCAAACGCGATTTAAATTCAAATGGTATATCAGACGGAATCATTGGGATACGTGGAATGAATACATATTCGCCTTTTAATTTTCCAGTAAAAATAGTAGCTTCAATTACATAAGCCATCAACCTTTTAATATCAAATCTTGTACCATTCCACAAACAGTGTTGATTCATATTACAAAGCATTAATAGTGGCTCCAACTTTCTATTGGAGATTATGCGGAGGCAATCCTGGTAAGTCCAACGAATTCTAAAATTCTCTTGGATAATTCAAAACATCTTCTTCATTGATAACAGTATCGACAGACTTGTACAACACCACTTCGCCAGGAATCTTTGATTGTATAGCCATGTTTAATACAGTAACATCTTTGCTGCTAAAATTGCTCTGGCACTCAACCATGCTTGGCATGTATAAACTCCTCTTTTGGCTGTACGAAACGGCAAAAATCATTTAGCAATGTTATCAATCCAGTGTCATCAATAGGCATTGCACCATTCCCAATTTTCGGCAATTGCTTAGAGAACTTAGCAGATGGATCATTCTGCAACTGAACACGAACGTTGATAGTGAGTTTCAATATTTAAAAAAATTGCCACAAATATGAAGATTTTAAGCAAGCGTTAATTTCATCGGCAGCTGCCGATCTAGGAATGACGGGCAATGTTTGCCTAAAATCGCCTGACAATGAAATCTACGCAGCACCAAACAACTCAGAGATCTCTTATTGTTCTTTCCAAAGCTTCAACAGATTTCTTATTCGCGTACTCAAGCATATGACGTGGGCTGTGCATGGACCGTGTATCATATTTTG
>OY776278.1:51201360-51346360 GCA_963675445.1 Linnaemya vulpina
ATATATATTGTTACAAAGATTAGAAATAGATTTAAATAAAGCGAGAATGTGGCTATATGTACTTGGCAGCACTGGCAATTTTATCTATAGTTGTCAAAATGTTACAAACACTATATAGATAATATTCAAATTAACGGAAATGGAATACTCCAGAATATACAAGATCATTCAAGGCTGTGCCAATAAGAGTAAACCACAACAACAACAAACATAGCAACATAAATGCTAAGAGATGTTATTCTTAATGATCTTGTATGCAAGTATTCGCTGCTAATAAAGCTAAATAGATTCACAAGTATACACAGCCATATACACGTAGAAGAAACAAAACCACACACTCATTCATACAACCACTCATAGTTACCATAGGCAAAAGACACAGAACACTCATACATTCAACCACACATAAGCAAACCAAACAAGTCAGCATTGTCATGTATACAAACACACACATGTCAAGTAAAAAACAACCACCATACCCAGAACTTTCGCGAGGTTACCAGACGACGTCATTTTTGCTATATAAAGGCGCTGCCAGAGCTCAGCGGGAATCAGTGTGATATCAAACATAGACGTGTTAAAATCGCTAAGTGTTGAGTAGTACAAATACTCGTGTAAATAAAGTAACAAATAAAGTGTTGCCGCATTATAATTCTAAATTAATTTATCCGTGTTTTAATTTGATGCAATAAAACGAATTCTTGAAGGATAAGTAATAAAACCGTTTTTACGAAAAGGTCTAAAAACGTAACAATTGGTGTCAGAAGTGGGATTGCAAAAATAATTAAAAGGACATTGCAATTTAAGGAAAAAATAAAAAGGACATTATAAAATTAAAATAAATAATCATGAAATTTGATGAGCTAAAAGTTGAACAGCTGAAAAAGGAGCTCAGTAAGCTGGAATTGCCAACTACAGGTAACAAGGCTGAACTGCAGCAGAGGCTGATAGATGAGTTTAAGAATCGCGGCATGGATATCGGGACATACGAGTTTGAGGACAAAGACGATGTGCAGGTATGCCCTCCTGCCACGACCAGCAGCATGGACATAAATTCAATGTTCGCTGCTATGATGATCGAAATGAAAAGAAACTCTCAGCAGATGCAGGAGGCATCAAGGATCAGCAGTGAAAAGCTTGTAGCCGAAATAAGTGAAATAAAACAAAACTCTCAGCAGATGCAGGACAAGCTTGTTGCCGAAATAACTGAAATAAAACAGAACTCTCAGCAGATACAGGAGTCAAATAAGGCCACGAACGATATCCTGGTAGAGGTTTCTGAAGCCATCAACAGGAGGATGGATTCTATTGAGAATAAATTCTCAGAGCTGGCGGATAGAGTCCAACATCTAGAATGCGGTGGCCTGGAACAGCATGCAAAGGAGTTCGAAGAGAAATTGCATGCTCTAGAGGACAAAGTGCATAACCTGGAGTGTAGTGGCGGGCCAGTACGAGCAGTTGCGTAGGTTTCTGCGCGGACAAAAGCGCCATGCTTCGACGGCAGCGTACCATTAGGCATCTTCAAATTCCAGTTTGAAACGGTGGCTAGCAGAAATGGATGGGATGCTGAAGAAAAGGCTATAGAGTTGATCTTGTCCTTAAAGGGTACAGCCGCAGAGGTACTTGAGACTGTGCCAGTAAGCTGCAGAAACAACTATAATGAAATAATGGCAGCATTGCAACGCAAGTATGATGGTGAGCACAAGCGCGATTTATACAGAATGGAATTGCGATGTAGAGTTCAGAAGCCTAACGAATCTCTACAAGATTTCGCAATGGAAATCGAGCGTCTAGTGCAGCTCACATATCCAGGCGAGAGTCACCCGTTCCTGGACCATTTTAAAACTGAGGCTTTCGTTAACGGCATTCGCGACTCTGATGTTAAACTGGCGGTGTGCGCTACGCAGAAATCCACTTTCGCTGAAACTGTGTCATTTGCGCTGGCTCAAGAGACTGCCAGGATGGTTTTCAAGCCACAGATATGTAAAGTGCGGAATGTGGAGGTTTTGTCTGAGGAGGATAACAACCTAGTGGCTAGCGTTAAGGAGGCAATGCGACAACTGCTAGCAGAGAAGGCTATCAAAGAAAAGCCTAAGTGCTTTAACTGCGGAAAGATCGGTCATTTTCAGCGCAGCTGCAAAGCACAAAGGAAGAGAAGTAGATCTGTTTCGCCACCAAGAAACAGCAAACGGGTGAACCAAACAACATCACAAGAGTCCCCGTTAAACTAAAACGAGCTAGCACTAAGGGGCAAGAGCTAGCTCTCACAAACGAGGGCCCCACAATCTCCATATCAGTGATGCAGCAGAAAAATAGCAACCTCACTGCGTCCGGACACATCAACGGGGAAAAGCACGTACTTCCCATAGACACAGGGGCATCGCAGTCAATAATAAGGCTCGATATAGTAAAGGGGAAGTGCGAGCGGTTAAGCAATATACAGCTACGTACAGCTACTGGAGAGCCTGCCACTGTCTATGGTAAGATTGAGGTGAAGGTGACTATAGCCAACATCAACGTGAGACATGTGTTTATTGTTGCCGATATTGTCGATGAGGTTATTATTGGAGCCGATTTTATGATTAATCATGGCATTAATCTACATATGGGACAACAGCTGATGATTTGGCGTAATGTGGAAATACCCCTTGATGTTGGATATGACAACAAACCGCAAGTAACAAGAGTATTTGCTATTGAGAGTCAGACAATACCGCCGCAGTCTGAAACAGTCATATGGGCGCGGATGAAGGGAGATTGTGAGGACAATCGGTTGTGGGTTGTAGAACCGGCAGATCTAAAGAGAGAGCTTATAACAGCGAAAGCTCTAGTGAAAACTAGTGAAGGAGGAATAGTCCCTATAAGAGTGCTTAACTTGTCAGACCATGAAAAAGTCATCAAAGAAAATTCCGATGTTGGCCAGTGTACTCCAGCAGAGGCAATAATAAACTGCGAGAAGAAGATAGAGCCTACTAATTTGTCCGCAAAAGAACGTGAACAATTTGAGAAATACGTAGAGAAATGGGTAGCAGGTCTATCAGCGACAGATAAAAATAAAGCCAAGCAGTTACTAAAAAGGCATGCCAGTATCTTCGCCATGGGAAGCCAAAGCCAGGGTAGAACTGCATTGGTTAAACATGAAATTAACACAGGCGAAGCTAGGCCGATTAAACAGCCACCCAGAAGCGTACCCCTAGCAAAGCGGGATAAAGTAAAAGAGCTTGTAAGTGAAATGGAGCGTGATGGCGTAATTGAGCCATCTTCTGGTCCTTGGAGTTCGCCTGTAGTCTTAGTTAAAAAGAAAGATGGCAGTACTAGATTCTGCGTAGACTACAGGAAGCTCAATGACATAACCAAAAAGGACAGTTATCCGCTCCCCAGGATCGATGACACTTTGGACACGCTAGCTGGTACCAAATGGTTCTGTACGCTGGACTTGCGAAGCGGATATTGGCAAGTGGAGATCGCAGAGAAAGACAAGGAGAAAACTGCCTTCAGTGTCGGCAACGGATTATGGCAGTTCAAAGTCATGCCATTTGGTCTCTGCAATGCTCCGGCCACATTTGAACGCCTAATGGAGAAGGTACTGATAGGACTTCACTGGAAGACATGCTTGGTATATCTCGATGACATAATCGTGATGGGGAAAACTTTTGATGAACACCTCAAAAACATGTCAGAAGTTCTTGAACGAATATCATCAGCTGGATTGAAACTCAGCTTGAAGAAATGTGCATTGTTCCAGAAAGAAGTAAAGTATTTGGGGCATCGTGTTACAGCAGACGGAATCTCAACAGATGAAGATGAAATAAAAGTAGTAAGGGACTGGCATCAACCTAAAAATCTTCATGAATTGCGCAGCTTTTTGGGCCTTTGCACATACTACAGACGTTTTGTGCCGAATTTTGCCAGTGTAACTGCAAGCTTGCATGAGCTGACAAAGAAGTCAAGACCATACCATTGGGGCGACCCACAGGAAAAATCCTTCCAGAAACTCAAAGAATTATTATGTATGTCACCAGTGCTAGCGTATCCCATAGCTGGAGAAAAATTTGTGCTGGATACTGATGCGAGCGGCTATGGCATAGGGGGTGTGCTATCCCAAGTAGTAAACGGCACTGAGAAGGTCATAGGGTACTATAGCCGTGTACTCTCAAAACCTTAGAGGAATTACTGTGTGACACGACGTGAGCTTCTGGCGGTATTGGAATGCATTAAACATTACCATAAGTACCTGTATGGTCAACACTTTACATTAAGGACCGATCATTCTGCACTGAGATGGCTATTGCAGTTTAAAAATCCTGAAGGGCAACTGGCAAGGCGGATTGAGCGCCTGCAGAGCTACGACTTCAGCATTGAGCATAGAAGGGCACAAAGCATAACAATGCTGATGCTCTTTCGAGAAGACCGTGCTGTTTAGAGTGTAAACATTGTGTTAGAACCGAGCAAAAGGAAGGCGTTGTGGATGTTCGGCTAATGCACATCGGCCCTGATGAGGACTGGTCAGCGGCACAGAGGGACGACGATATACTAAGGAAAATTATAGCGGCCAAAGAAGAGGACAGACGACCATCCCGGAATGAAATTTCGGCTGAAAGCCCACTCGCCAAATCTTATTGGGCTCAGTGGAACAGCCTTAAGGTAATAAAAGGGTGTTTATACCGCGTATGGGAAAGTGTAGATGGCAAAACAACTTCAAATTTAATAGTTGTGCCATACTCCAACATAAGTAAAGTTTTACAGGAGTTTCATAATGGACCTAATGGCGGTCATCTTGAAGTAACAAAAACACTTGAGAAACTGAAGCAGCGTTTTTATTGGGTTGGATGTCAACAAGCCGTAGCTGACTGGATAGCAAAGTGCTCACAGTGCATAGCAGCCAAAGGCCCAGTAAGAAGAAGCCGGGGACAGCTGCAACAATACATCTCAGGCGCACCATTCGAGCGGATCGCAATGGATGTAGCAGGTCCCTTTCCCGTCACCGAAGCCGGAAATCGTTATGTACTTGTGGTAATGGACTATTTCAGTAAATGGCCAGAGGTATATGCTATACCTAACCAGGAAGCAAAGACAATTGTAAATGCTTTCGTCAACAACTGGGTATGTCGCTATGGTGTCCCAATAGAATTACATTCCGACCAAGGAAGGAATTTCGAGTCTGTCATATTCAGGGAAATGTGCGAGTTGTATGGGATAAAGACAACCAGAACGACGCCGCTGCATCCACAGTCTGATGGCATGGTAGAAAGGTTCAATCGCACCTTAGAAGAGTACCTACGAAAAGTAGTAAGCACCCATCAGAGGGATTGGGACGAGCACATCCCCAAATTTTTGATGGCATATAGGTCAGCTGTACACGACTCAACGTCGAGAACGCCAGCCAAAATTATCTTCGGGACGGAATTAAAACTACCTGGTGATTTGGAATTTGGTGTTAAGCCAACTGTAGAGGAAGGAGCTATTACGTCCCAGGAGAAGGAGGACTTAAACGAGCTGCATGAGTTCGTGCGCAATAGAATCAAGATGGTCAGTGACAAGATGAAGGCTAGGTATGACCGCGCAGCAAACTCGGAGGGATTTATGGAAGGACAATTGGTTTTACTGTATAACCCACAACGAAAGAAAGGATTGTCCCCAAAATTACAGACTCACTGGGATGGCCCGTATAAAGTGATTAAGAGAGTGGATGACGTTGTATACCGGATACAGAAGCACAATAGCCCAAGGTCGAAAATGAAGATAGTACATCTCGAACGATTGGCGCACTATGGAAGAGGTGATTGTATGCCTATTCGGGTCGAACAGGCTTAAGTGGGCGGCAGTGTTACAAAGATTAGAAATAGATTTAAATAAAACGACAATGTGGTTATATGTACTTGGCAGCACTGACAATTTTATCTATAGTTGTCAAAATGTTACAAACACTATATAGATAATATTCAAATTAACGGAAATGGAATACTCCAGAATATACAAGATCATTCAAGGCTGTGCCAATAAGAGTAAACCACAACAACAACAAACATAGCAACATAAATGCTAAGAGATGTTATTCTTAATGATCTTGTATGCAAGTATTCGCTGCTAATAAAGCTAAATAGATTCACAAGTATACACAGCCATATACACGTAGAAGAAACAAAACCACACACTCATTCATACAACCACTCATAGTTACCATAGGCAAAACACACAGAACACTCATACATTCAACCACACATAAGCAAACCAAACAAGGCAGCATTGTCATGTATACAAACACACACATGTCAAGTAAAAAACAACCACCATACCCAGAACTTTCGCGAGGTGACCAGACGACGTCATTTTTGCTATATAAAGGCGCTGCCAGAGCTCAGCGGGAATCAGTGTGATATCAAACATAGACGTGTTAACATCGCTAAGTGTTGAGTAGTACAAATACTCGTGTAAATAAAGTAACAAATAAAGTGTTGCCGCATTATAATTCTAAATTAATTTGTCCGTGTTTTAATTTGATGCAATAAAACGAATCCTTGAAGGATAAGTAATAAAACCGTTTTTACGAAAAGGTCTAAAAACGTAACAATTGGTGTCAGAAGTGGGATTGCAAAAATAATTAAAAGGACATTGCAATTTAAGGAAAAAATAAAAAGGACATTATAAAATTAAAATAAATAATCATGAAATTTGATGAGCTAAAAGTTGAACAGCTGAAAAAGGAGCTCAGTAACCTGGAATTGCCAACTACAGGTAACAAGGCTGAACTGCAGCAGAGGCTGATAGATGAGTTTAAGAATCGCGGCATGGACATCGGGACATACGAGTTTGAGGACAAAGACGATGTGCAGGTATGCCCTCCTGCCACAACCAGCAGCATGGACATAAATTCAATGTTCGCTGCTATGATGATCGAAATGAAAAGAAACTCTCAGCAGATGCAGGAGGCATCAAGGATCAGCAGTGAAAAGCTTGTAGCCGAAATAAGTGAAATAAAACAAAACTCTCAGCAGATGCAGGACAAGCTTGTTGCCGAAATAACTGAAATAAAACAGAACTCTCAGCAGATACAGGAGTCAAAGAAGGCCACGAACGATATCCTGGTAGAGGTTTCTGAAGCCATCAACAGGAGGATGGATTCTATTGAGAATAAATTCTCAGAGCTGGCGGATAGAGTCCAACATCTAGAATGCGGTGGCCTGGAACAGCATGCAAAGGAGTTCGAAGAGAAATTGCATGCTCTAGAGGACAAAGTGCATAACCTGGAGTGTAGTGGCGGGCCAGTACGAGCAGTTGCGTAGGTTTCTGCGCGGACAAAAGCGCCATGCTTCGACGGCAGCGTACCATTAGGCATCTTCAAATTCCAGTTTGAGACGGTGGCTAGCAGAAATGGATGGGATGCTGAAGAAAAGGCCATAGAGTTGATCTTGTCCTTAAAGGGTACAGCCGCAGAGGTACTTGAGACTGTGCCAGTAAGCTGCAGAAACAACTATAATGAAATAATGGCAGCATTACAACGCAAGTATGATGGTGAGCACAAGCGCGATTTATACAGGATGGAATTGCGATGTAGAGCTCAGAAGCCTAACGAATCTCTACAAGATTTCGCAATGGAAATCGAGCGTCTAGTGCAGCTCACATATCCAGGCGAGAGTCACCCGTTCCTGGACCAGTTTAAAACTGAGGCTTTCGTTAACGGCATTCGCGACTCTGATGTTAAACTGACGGTGTGCGCTACGCAGAAATCCACTTTCGCTGAAACTGTGTCATTTGCGCTGGCTTAAGAGACTGCCAGGATGGGTTTCAAGCCACAGATATGTAAAGTGCGGAATGTGGAGGTTTTGTCTGAGGAGGATAACAACCTAGTGGCTAGCGTTAAGGAGGCAATGCGACAACTGCTGGCAGAGAAGGCTATCAAAGAAAAGCCTAAGTGCTTTAACTGCGGAAAGATCGGTCATTTTTAGCGCAGCTGCAAAGCACAAAGCAAGAGAGGTAGATCTGTTTCGCCACCAAGAAACAGCAAACGGGTGAACCAAACAACATCACAAGAGTCCCCGTTAAACTAAAACGAGCTAGCACTAAGGGGCAAGAGCTAGCTCTCACAAACGAGGGCCCCACAATCTCCATATCAGTGATGCAGCAGAAAAATAGCAACCTCACTGCGTCCGGACACATCAACGGGGAAAAGCACGTACTTACCATAGACACAGGGGCATCGCAGTCAATAATAAGGCTCGATATAGTAAAGGGGAAGTGCGAGCGGTTAAGCAATATACAGCTACGTACAGCTACTGGAGAGCCTGCCACTGTCTATGGTAAGATTGAGGTGAAGGTGACTATAGCCAACATCAACGTGAGACATGTGTTTATTGTTGCCGATATTGTCGATGAGGTTATTATTGGAGCCGATTTTATGATTAATCATGGCATTAATCTACATATGGGACAACAGCTGATGATTTGGCGTAATGTGGAAATACCCCTTGATGTTGGATATGACAACAAACCGCAAGTAACAAGAGTATTTGCTATTGAGAGTCAGACAATACCGCCGCAGTCTGAAACAGTCATATGGGCGCGGATGAAGGGAGATTGTGAGGACAATCGGTTGTGGGTTGTAGAACCGGCAGATCTAAAGAGAGAGCTTATAACAGCGAAAGCTCTAGTGAAAACTAGTGAAGGAGGAATAGTCCCTATAAGAGTGCTTAACTTGTCAGACCATGAAAAAGTCATCAAAGAAAATTCCGATGTTGGCCAGTGTACTCCAGCAGAGGCAATAATAAACTGCGAGAAGAAGATAGAGCCTACTAATTTGTCCGCAAAAGAACGTGAACAATTTGAGAAATACGTAGAGAAATGGGTAGCAGGTCTATCAGCGACAGATAAAAATAAAGCCAAGCAGTTACTAAAAAGGCATGCCAGTATCTTCGCCATGGGAAGCCAAAGCCAGGGTAGAACTGCATTGGTTAAACATGAAATTAACACAGGCGAAGCTAGGCCGATTAAACAGCCACCCAGAAGCGTACCCCTAGCAAAGCGGAATAAAGTAAAAGAGCTTGTAAGTGAAATGGAGCGTGATGGCGTAATTGAGCCATCTTCTGGTCCTTGGAGTTCGCCTGTAGTCTTAGTTAAAAAGAAAGATGGCAGTACTAGATTCTGCGTAGACTACAGGAAGCTCAATGACATAACCAAAAAGACAGTTATCCGCTCCCCAGGATCGATGACACTTTGGACACGCTAGCTGGTACCAAATGGTTCTGTACGCTGGACTTGCGAAGCGGATATTGGCAAGTGGAGATCGCAGAGAAAGACAAGGAGAAAACTGCCTTCAGTGTCGGCAACGGATTATGGCAGTTCAAAGTCATGCCATTTGGTCTCTGCAATGCTCCGGCCACATTTGAACGCCTAATGGAGAAGGTACTGATAGGACTTCACTGGAAGACATGCTTGGTATATCTCGATGACATAATCGTGATGGGGAAAACTTTTGATGAACACCTCAAAAACATGGCAGAAGTTCTTGAACGAATATCATCAGCTGGATTGAAACTCAGCTTGAAGAAATGTGCATTGTTCCAGAAAGAAGTAAAGTATTTGGGGCATCGTGTTACAGCAGACGGAATCTCAACAGCTGAAGATAAAATAAAAGTAGTAAGGGACTGGCATCAACCTAAAAATCTTCATGAATTGCGCAGCTTTTTGGGCCTTTGCACATACTACAGACGTTTTGTGCCGAATTTTGCCAGTGCAGCTGCAAGCTTGCATGAGCTGACAAAGAAGTCAAGACCATACCATTGGGGCGACCCACAGGAAAAATCCTTCCAGAAACTCAAAGAATTATTATGTATGTCACCAGTGCTAGCGTATCCCATAGCTGGAGAAAAATTTGTGCTGCATACTGATGCGAGCGGCTATGGCATAGGGGGTGTGCTATCCCAAGTAGTAAATGGCACTGAGAAGGTCATAGGGTACTATAGCCGTGTACTCTCAAAACCTTAGAGGAATTACTGTGTGACACGACGTGAGCTTCTGGCGGTATTGGAATGCATTAAACATTACCATAAGTACCTGTATGGTCAACACTTTACATTAAGGACCGATCATTCTGCACTGAGATGGCTATTGCAGTTTAAAAATCCTGAAGGGCAACTGGCAAGGTGGATTGAGCGCCTGCAGAGCTACGACTTCAGCATTGAGCATAGAAGGGCACAAAGCATAACAATGCTGATGCTCTTTCGAGAAGACCGTGCTGTTTAGAGTGTAAACATTGTGTTAGAACCGAGCAAAAGGAAGGCGTTGTGGATGTTCGGCTAATGCACATCGGCCCTGATGAGGACTGGTCAACGGCACAGAGGGACGACGATATACTAAGGAAAATTATAGCGGCCAAAGAAGAGGACATACGACCATCCCGGAATGAAATTTCGGCTGAAAGCCCACTCGCCAAATCTTATTGGGCTCAGTGGAACAGCCTTAAGGTAATAAAAGGGTGTTTATACCGCGTATGGGAAAGTGTAGATGGCAAAACAACTTCAAATTTAATAGTTGTGCCATACTCCAAGATAAGTAAAGTTTTACAGGAGTTTCATAATGGACCCAATGGCGGTCATCTTGGGGTAACAAAAACACTTGAGAAACTGAAGCAGCGTTTTTATTGGGTTGGATGTCAACAAGCCGTAGCTGACTGGATAGCAAAGTGCCCACAGTGCATAGCAGCCAAAGGCCCAGTAAGAAGAAGCCGGGGACAGCTGCAACAATACATCTCAGGAGCACCATTCGAGCGGATCGCAATGGATGTAGCAGGTCCCTTTCCCGTCACCGAAGCCGGAAATCGTTATGTACTTGTGGTAATGGACTATTTCAGTAAATGGCCAGAGGTATATGCTATACCTAACCAGGAAGCAAAGACAATTGTAAATGCTTTCGTCAACAACTGGGTATGTCGCTATGGTGTCCCAATAGAATTACATTCCGACCAAGGAAGGAATTTCGAGTCTGTCATATTCAGGGAAATGTGCGAGTTGTATGGGATAAAGAAAACCAGAACGACGCCGCTGCATCCACAGTCTGATGGCATGGTAGAAAGGTTCAATCGCACCTTAGAAGAGTACCTACGAAAAGTAGTAAGCACCCATCAGAGGGATTGGGACGAGCACATCCCCAAATTTTTGATGGCATATAGGTCAGCTGTACACGACTCAACGTCGAGAGCGCCAGCCAAAATTATCTTCGGGACGGAATTAAAACTACCTGGTGATTTGGAATTTGGTGTTAAGCCAACTGTAGAGGAAGGAGCTATTACGTCCCAGGAGAAGGAGGACTTAAACGAGCTGCATGAGTTCGTGCGCAATAGAATCAAGATGGTCAGTGACAAGATGAAGGCTAGGTATGACCGCGCAGCAAACTCGGAGGGATTTATGGAAGGACAATTGGTTTTACTGTATAACCCACAACGAAAGAAAGGATTGTCCCCAAAATTACAGACTCACTGGGATGGCCCGTATAAAGTGATTAAGAGAGTAGATGACGTTGTATACCGGATACAGAAGCACAATAGCCCAAGGTCGAAAATGAAGATAGTACATCTCGAACGATTGGCGCACTATGGAAGAGGTGATTGTATGCCTATTCGGGTCGAACAGGCTTAAGTGGGCGGCAGTGTTACAAAGATTAGAAATAGATTTAAATAAAACGACAATGTGGTTATATGTACTTGGCAGCACTGACAATTTTATCTATAGTTGTCAAAATGTTACAAACACTATATAGATAATATTCAAATTAACGGAAATGGAATACTCCAGAATATACAAGATCATTCAAGGCTGTGCCAATAAGAGTAAACCACAACAACAACAAACATAGCAACATAAATGCTAAGAGATGTTATTCTTAATGATCTTGTATGCAAGTATTCGCTGCTAATAAAGCTAAATAGATTCACAAGTATACACAGCCATATACACGTAGAAGAAACAAAACCACACACTCATTCATACAACCACTCATAGTTACCATAGGCAAAACACACAGAACACTCATACATTCAACCACACATAAGCAAACCAAACAAGGCAGCATTGTCATGTATACAAACACACACATGTCAAGTAAAAAACAACCACCATACCCAGAACTTTCGCGAGGTTACCAGACGACGTCATTTTTGCTATATAAAGGCGCTGCCAGAGCTCAGCGGGAATCAGTGTGATATCAAACATAGACGTGTTAACATCGCTAAGTGTTGAGTAGTACAAATACTCGTGTAAATAAAGTAACAAATAAAGTGTTGCCGCATTATAATTCTAAATTAATTTGTCCGTGTTTTAATTTGATGCAATAAAACGAATCCTTGAAGGATAAGTAATAAAACCGTTTTTACGAAAAGGTCTAAAAACGTAACAATTGGTGTCAGAAGTGGGATTGCAAAAATAATTAAAAGGACATTGCAATTTAAGGAAAAAATAAAAAGGACATTATAAAATTAAAATAAATAATCATGAAATTTGATGAGCTAAAAGTTGAACAGCTGAAAAAGGAGCTCAGTAAGCTGGAATTGCCAACTACAGGTAACAAGGCTGAACTGCAGCAGAGGCTGATAGATGAGTTTAAGAATCGCGGCATGGACATCGGGACATACGAGTTTGAGGACAAAGACGATGTGCAGGTATGCCCTCCTGCCACGACCAGCAGCATGGACATAAATTCAATGTTCGCTGCTATGATGATCGAAATGAAAAGAAACTCTCAGCAGATGCAGGAGGCATCAAGGATCAGCAGTGAAAAGCTTGTAGCCGAAATAAGTGAAATAAAACAAAACTCTCAGCAGATGCAGGACAAGCTTGTTGCCGAAATAACTGAAATAAAACAGAACTCTCAGCAGATACAGGAGTCAAAGAAGGCCACGAACGATATCCTGGTAGAGGTTTCTGAAGCCTTCAACAGGAGGATGGATTCTATTGAGAATAAATTCTCATTCTGCGCGGACAAAAGCGCCATGCTTCGACGGCAGCGTACCATTAGGCATCTTCAAATTCCAGTTTGAGACGGTGGCTAGCAGAAATGGATGGGATGCTGAAGAAAAGGCCATAGAGTTGATCTTGTCCTTAAAGGGTACAGCCGCAGAGGTACTTGAGACTGTGCCAGTAAGCTGCAGAAACAACTATAATGAAATAATGGCAGCATTACAACGCAAGTATGATGGTGAGCACAAGCGCGATTTATACAGGATGGAATTGCGATGTAGAGCTCAGAAGCCTAACGAATCTCTACAAGATTTCGCAATGGAAATCGAGCGTCTAGTGCAGCTCACATATCCAGGCGAGAGTCACCCGTTCCTGGACCAGTTTAAAACTGAGGCTTTCGTTAACGGCATTCGCGACTCTGATGTTAAACTGACGGTGTGCGCTACGCAGAAATCCACTTTCGCTGAAACTGTGTCATTTGCGCTGGCTTAAGAGACTGCCAGGATGGGTTTCAAGCCACAGATATGTAAAGTGCGGAATGTGGAGGTTTTGTCTGAGGAGGATAACAACCTAGTGGCTAGCGTTAAGGAGGCAATGCGACAACTGCTGGCAGAGAAGGCTATCAAAGAAAAGCCTAAGTGCTTTAACTGCGGAAAGATCGGAAGAGAGGTAGATCTGTTTCGCCACCAAGAAACAGCAAACGGGTGAACCAAACAACATCACAAGAGTCATCGTTAAACTAAAACGAGCTAGCACTAAGGGGCAAGAGCTAGCTCTCACAAACGAGGGCCCCACAATCTCCATATCAGTGATGCAGCAGAAAAATAGCAACCTCACTGCGTCCGGACACATCAACGGGGAAAAGCACGTACTTACCATAGACACAGGGGCATCGCAGTCAATAATAAGGCTCGATATAGTAAAGGGGAAGTGCGAGCGGTTAAGCAATATACAGCTACGTACAGCTACTGGAGAGCCTGCCACTGTCTATGGTAAGATTGAGGTGAAGGTGACTATAGCCAACATCAACGTGAGACATGTGTTTATTGTTGCCGATATTGTCGATGAGGTTATTATTGGAGCCGATTTTATGATTAATCATGGCATTTGTAGTACATTCATAATGTAATCATACACATTGTAGTACATTCATACACATTGTAGCACATTCATAATATAATCATAAATATGACACCACACGGAAATACAAAAATTAGAGCAAACAAAAAAACTATAAAGAAAACAAACTGACATAAACACAAAATAAAAATTAGGTTACATTTATGAAACAAGTTCACTGACCGAATTTGCAATTGTGCAAAATAAGCAAATTGGGTTAGTAGTAATCAATATGATATTGCGATTGATATTGAAATAAGAAATAGAAATAAGAATTGTTATTGTAATATATAGAATAAGAATAGTATATAAGCTGAAGGTTTTATTAATAAAATTTAGAAATAATCTTGACTCTAAAACAGAAGCATTTTATTTCTCAGTTCGGCAATTGACTTTGCCATCATATAGAGCCGACTATCGATTCTAAGGCTCTTTAATAAATTAAGAATCCTATAGGATAAAAACATTAAACACCCCTCACAACACATACTTACATGGCGATCCTGCCAAACTGAATAAATTAGCTAGTTATCCTTTAAAACAAAATAAATTAGCTAGATGTCCTGCCAAATACTTTAAATCCTGTTTGAGAAAATCAAAATTTGTTTGCATGGATAAGACAGAAACCACAAAAGACGAAATCGATCGGCTTTTCAAAAAGTGGGAGCAGTTGTTGGAATACGTGCCTCAGCCTGTGGTTCCCGTTTTAGAAATCCCCGAATACAATCCCAGCAAAAAGAAGATACCCATCCAGGAATATCTTAAACGCCTACAGAAATCCAAGGCACAAGTACATAGTCCCGAAATTCCCAAGAAGGAAGAAGAAAAAAGAAAGAAAAGAGGCGGTAAAGCGGTGAAGAAGCGAAAACTAATTGCCGAAACATACAGGAAGTTTCATCTGACCGGCAACAAAGCTGAGAAAACCAGGCTTTTAAAAGAGATCCGTACAATAAGAAATACGTAATGAAAATTTTTGAATTAATGTAACAAATGTATAAAAAAAAAATATATATATAAATATATATGTAGTAATAAAATATATGATATAAAGAATAGAATAATAATAATAATCCAAATATGGGTGGATGGTTTTCAAAGGAGGCCATCATTGTAAATGAAAACAATAGGGGCGTACTTACAGTGACTCAGGATCATTTGCAACAAATAATATTGATACTTTTGACATTTTTGGTACTAGGAAAAATACATGAATATTATAAAAAATATATGAGAAAGAAAGCAATCAAATTTACTAACAGAATAGAAAATGTATAATAAATGGATAGATTGATAAGTATATATAAGAATTTAAAGAAAAGTCCTAACAGAAACTATACAGAAAATTATATAGTAAATACTTTAAGCACAGTTGAGGAGTTAAAATCTATTGCATTAAAGAATGAAGGTTATTCTATAAAGGACATTAATGAAATTGAAGAAAAAATTTTAAAATATTTAAAAACAAAAGACATTACAGAAATGGCATCGTTTGGCATACTTGACGCGTCCAAAATAATACCAGAATTCAATGGTGACCTAGGACAAATGAGTAATTTCATAGGTATAATAGATTTCTATGCTGATACACTTAAAGATAATGAAGAGGTTAGTAAGTTAGTTAAGTTTGTACTGGCAACTAAGTTAACAGATAAAGTAAGAAACAAATTGATTTCAGAAGAAACACCGAATTCTCTCGAAACATTCAAAGCCACTCTTAGGAAGGTATTCTCACCAAGAAAGACACTATCTTCGGTACATACTGATTTAGCAAAACAAACACAAGGAAATAATTCAGTAACGCAGTTCGCTAATAAAATAGAATCACTCATAGCTTGCCTGAATGAGCTACAAATTACAGAACTGGGTTCCCAAAGTAGGGAAACAATCATTAAAATTAATGATCAGGTAGCACTTAGTACCTTTAAAAATGGTTTGAATGAACCACATAGAGCTACTGTCTTGGCAGCTAGACCCAAGAGCTTAAATGAAGCAATTCAGATAGCTTCAGAGGTGGTTACACCATCACATTCAATTATGCAATTCAATAGAAACAAGAGATTTTCTCATAACAGAAACTTTCATAATAATAACGTCAATGTTTACAGTAACAGAGGTAATAATAATGAAAGCCCTAAGAATCATTATGGAAATTTTAACAACTCAAGAAGAGGCAATTTCCATGGTGCCGGCCACCCAAGAAATAACAATTACGGCAATAATGGACAGAAAGGTAGTAATTACGGAAATAGGAATCAGAGAAGAATTTATGTTGCTCAAGAGCAGGGAAACGAGGCGGACCCCTGCAATCCTCAAGAGTAAATTTAAACAGAGATGTAGGGGAAGCAAGACTTTTAAGAGAATATGCATTAAAAACTTACTATTCATACACGGACGCACCACATTTCGTTACACTTAAAACTGATGAAGGACACTTTATAAAATTTTTGATAGATACGGGTGCAGATATATCCATTTGTAAAGAAGGCTTCATAGGAAGCAAGATAATTAAAGAACATAATGCGTGCAGACTTAAGGGTATTGAAAACAAGACGATACAAACAATGGGTACTTCGGATTTGCAACTGATGTTTCCGGAGGATATGATAAGCCACGAATATCAGGTGGTAAATACAGAATTCCCGATAGCAGCAGACGGTATATTGGGTAGAGATTTTTTTACTAAATATTTTGCGAAGATAGATTATGAGACATACACATTAACAATCGTTGTGGGTGAAACTGAATACGTTTTGCCACTGAGAGCAGACATCAGTAGGTTCGCGATACCACCTAGAACATAGATAATACAGGCAGTAAATTTGCAGATTAAGGAAGACAGTGTTGTGTGTGCTAGGCAGATCGGTGACAGTGTTTTCGTTGGTAACACAATAATTCCAAAACACGGAACAAAACACGTTAGAATCTTAAATGCTTCGGACAAGGAAGTTGTGATATCGCAATTAGATTTGCAGATAAAGCCTTTATCAGACTACAACATTCTTCACCAGAGGAAATATGGTTCGAGAAGGAGTATGTATGACGGACAACAAGCTCGATGGGAGAAATTGAGAAAATTGCTGAATATAGATGCGATAGATGCCACGGCAAGAGAGACTATAGAAAAAATATGTAGAGAATTCCAGGAGATTTTTTATTTGGAAGGAGATCATTTGACAGCGAACAATTTTTATAAGCAAAGACTACAGACTGTGGACGATACACCTGTTTATACTAGAAATTATAGACTACCACAATCACAACAGGAAGAAATCAAAACACAGGTCCATAAGTTAATAGAGGAAGATTTAGTCGAACCATCCGTTAGCCCTTACAATTCCGCGTTGCTTTTGGTTCCGAAGAAAAGCGACGGCGATGAAAAGAAATGGAGACTGGTTGTTGACTATCGCCAGTTGAACAAAAAATTGGTAAATGATAAATTCCCGTTACCTCAGATGGATGACGTGTTGGACAGAATAGGAAGGGCGAAATATTTTTCGACGCTGGATATGACAAGTTCATTCCATCAGATAGAACTAGAACCGACGTCAAGACCACTTACAGCATTTTCTACAAGTAATGGACACTATCAATTTAAGAGACTACCATTTGGTCTCAAAATATCATCCAATAGTTTCCAAAGAATGTTGACAATAGCATTAACGGGATTAGACTCCCATGCATTTATATACGTAGACGATATAATTGTTTTTGGATGTTCATTGCAACACCACAATGATAATTTGACAAAGGTATTTCAGAGGTTAAGAAACCATAATCTTAAATTGAATCCGAATAAATGTAATTTCTTGAAACCAGAAGTAGTATATTTGGGACATCTTATTACAGATAAGGGAATAATGACAGACCCGAATAAAAGTGTAGCACTTCGGACATACCCTGTTCCGCAAAATGCAGATGAAACAAGACGATTCGTAGCTTTCTGCAATTATTATAGACGTTTTGTAAAGGACTTTGCCCAGATAGCCAGGCCACTCAATGAGCTATTAAAGAAAAACCAGAAATTTGTTTGGTCAGAAAATTGTCAGAAATCTTTTGATATGTTGAGGTCCATAGTTTCAAATCCACCAATATTACAATACCCAGATTTTGAGAAGGAATTTATACTCACTACTGACGCATCAGATTACGCATTAGGAGCAATACTTTCACAGGGTGAAATAAATAATGATTTGCCAATCTCATACGCAAGCCGTTCTCTTAATAAATATGAAATTAATAAACCCGTTATAGAAAAAGAATTGTTAGCCATTCATTGGGGAATTATCCATTTCCGACCATACCTGTACGGCAGAAAATTTAAGGTGGTTACTGACCACAGACCACTAGTATCTTTATTTACACATAAAAACCCTTCATCAAGACTAACAAGAATAAGATTGGATCTCATGGATTACGATTTCGAGATCATATACAAACAGGGAAAGATAAACACTAATGCCGATGCATTGTCAAGAATTAAAATAGATTCCAATGATTTGAAGGAGATGATGCCAAGATCTATAAATATAATGACTAGGAAAATGACTGAGGAATTAAAAAAAAAGTCAAAGGACGATCGTATACCCAGCCTTAATCAAGACAGTAATGAAACTGAGAAAGAAGAAAAGTGTAAGGAAGAGAAAATTTATATGTGGAATGGTATCTCGTTTTCACAAGTGAAAGGATACCCAAGATTAAAATTCGTTATAGATAAGACGAAAAGAAGCATGTCAAAAATTGAAATTTTGAAAAATCGCGTAATAATATCTGGCAATGAAAATGCATACTCGAATTTAGGTTCAGTCTTGCAGAAGTTGACTAAGATTTTACGGGATAATCAAAATTTTACAGTAACGCTAGCGAAGGATGATAGAATATTTGAATATGTGAATGAAAAGGAATTAATTAGAATATATAATAGCATGCAAAATAAAAATAAAAATAGGCAGAGACCTATAGAAATTATATTGTTTAAACAACCAGATAAAATACTGGAAAAGGTAAGGCAAGAGGAAATTATAAAAGATTATCATGAAACCCCACATGGCGGACATGCGGGAGTACGTAGAACTGTCATTAGGATAAGACAAAAGTACATATGGAAAAACATGTACAAAATGGTTAAGGATTTTATCAGTCATTGCGAAAGTTGTAAAAAGAACAAAATTATTAAACATACGAGGGCACCAATTCAGATTACTAATACACCTACAAAACCATTTCAGAGTATACAATTAGACACAGTAGGTCCATTAAGAGTGTCAAACGGGTATAGATATATATTAACAGCGCAATGTGAACTAACGAAATACATTGAAGCATTCCCAATGGAAACTAAAGAAGCATCAGAGATAGGGAAGGTATTGGTAGAAAGGTTTATATTAAAATATGGATGTTTCAATACAATTAAAACGGACAGAGGAACTGAATTCGTAAACGAGTTATTTGAGAGAATATGTACATTTATGAAAATTAATCATGTGACGTCAACAGCATATCACCATGAGACTCTAGGTGGCATTGAGAGAAATCATAGAGTATTAAATGAATACATGCGTTCCTTCACGGAACAATACAATTGGAATGAATGGATTCCATACTATACATTCGCCTATAACACAACACCACACTCAGCCACAGGTTTTTCTCCATTTGAATTGGTATATGGAAGATTAGCGACTATGCCAAATGATCCAGTGTCAAATGAAATATTTTACAATTATGAAGATTATTTAACAGAACTAAAAATTAAATTAAAACATGCACATAATATGGCAAATAAAAACTTATTAGAAAGCAAAATAAAACAAAAATATATTAATGATAAGAATACAAATAATATTAATGTAAAAATAGGAGATAAAGTATTTTTAAGAAAAGAAAACGCCAAGAAGAGCGAAAATCAATATATCGGTCCTTTTGAAGTAATAAACACAGAAAATGTAAATATCACAATTTTGAAAAATAACAAGCCACTGACCGTACACAAGAATAGAATAAAATTATTTTAATTATGTAATATTATATTGTCAATGAAAAATTTTTTGTAATTAAATTTTATATACCACTATTGTAATTTAATACTTAAGACAAAAAAAAATTTTTTTTTTTACCAAATAAAAAATTTTTTTTCTTTAAACGGTAGGGGTGTAGTACATTCATAATGTAATCATACACATTGTAGTACATTCATACACATTGTAGCACATTCATAATATAATCATAAATATGACACCACACGGAAATACAAAAATTAGAGCAAACAAAAAAACTATAAAGAAAACAAACTGACATAAACACAAAATAAAAATTAGGTTACATTTATGAAACAAGTTCACTGACCGAATTTGCAATTGTGCAAAATAAGCAAATTGGGTTAGTAGTAATCAATATGATATTGCGATTGATATTGAAATAAGAAATAGAAATAAGAATTGTTATTGTAATATATAGAATAAGAATAGTATATAAGCTGAAGGTTTTATTAATAAAATTTAGAAATAATCTTGACTCTAAAACAGAAGCATTTTATTTCTCAGTTCGGCAATTGACTTTGCCATCATATAGAGCCGACTATCGATTCTAAGGCTCTTTAATAAATTAAGAATCCTATAGGATAAAAACATTAAACACCCCTCACAACACATACTTACACATTAATCTACATATGGGACAACAGCTGATGATTTGGCGTAATGTGGAAATACCCCTTGATGTTGGATATGACAACAAACCGCAAGTAACAAGAGTATTTGCTATTGAGAGTCAGACAATACCGCCGCAGTCTGAAACAGTCATATGGGCGCGGATGAAGGGAGATTGTGAGGACAATCGGTTGTGGGTTGTAGAACCGGCAGATCTAAAGAGAGAGCTTATAACAGCGAAAGCTCTAGTGAAAACTAGTGAAGGAGGAATAGTCCCTATAAGAGTGCTTAACTTGTCAGACCATGAAAAAGTCATCAAAGAAAATTCCGATGTTGGCCAGTGTACTCCAGCAGAGGCAATAATAAACTGCGAGAAGAAGATAGAGCCTACTAATTTGTCCGCAAAAGAACGTGAACAATTTGAGAAATACGTAGAGAAATGGGTAGCAGGTCTATCAGCGACAGATAAAAATAAAGCCAAGCAGTTACTAAAAAGGCATGCCAGTATCTTCGCCATGGGAAGCCAAAGCCAGGGTAGAACTGCATTGGTTAAACATGAAATTAACACAGGCGAAGCTAGGCCGATTAAACAGCCACCCAGAAGCGTACCCCTAGCAAAGCGGGATAAAGTAAAAGAGCTTGTAAGTGAAATGGAGCGTGATGGCGTAATTGAGCCATCTTCTGGTCCTTGGAGTTCGCCTGTAGTCTTAGTTAAAAAGAAAGATGGCAGTACTAGATTCTGCGTAGACTACAGGAAGCTCAATGACATAACCAAAAAGGACAGTTATCCGCTCCCCAGGATCGATGACACTTTGGACACGCTAGCTGGTACCAAATGGTTCTGTACGCTGGACTTGCGAAGCGGATATTGGCAAGTGGAGATCGCAGAGAAAGACAAGGAGAAAACTGCCTTCAGTGTCGGTAACGGATTATGGCAGTTCAAAGTCATGCCATTTGGTCTCTGCAATGCTCCGGCCACATTTGAACGCCTAATGGAGAAGGTACTGATAGGACTTCACTGGAAGACATGCTTGGTATATCTCGATGACATAATCGTGATGGGGAAAACTTTTGATGAACACCTCAAAAACATGGCAGAAGTTCTTGAACGAATATCATCAGCTGGATTGAAACTCAGCTTGAAGAAATGTGCATTGTTCCAGAAAGAAGTAAAGTATTTGGGGCATCGTGTTACAGCAGACGGAATCTCAACAGCTGAAGATAAAATAAAAGTAGTAAGGGACTGGCATCAACCTAAAAATCTTCATGAATTGCGCAGCTTTTTGGGCCTTTGCACATACTACAGACGTTTTGTGCCGAATTTTGCCAGTGCAGCTGCAAGCTTGCATGAGCTGACAAAGAAGTCAAGACCATATCATTGGGGCGACCCACAGGAAAAATCCTTCCAGAAACTCAAAGAATTATTATGTATGTCACCAGTGCTAGCGTATCCCATAGCTGGAGAAAAATTTGTGCTGGATACTGATGCGAGCGGCTATGGCATAGGGGGTGTGCTATCCCAAGTAGTAAATGGCACTGAGAAGGTCATAGGGTACTATAGCCGTGTACTCTCAAAACCTTAGAGGAATTACTGTGTGACACGACGTGAGCTTCTGGCGGTATTGGAATGCATTAAACATTACCATAAGTACCTGTATGGTCAACACTTTACATTAAGGACCGATCATTCTGCACTGAGATGGCTATTGCAGTTTAAAAATCCTGAAGGGCAACTGGCAAGGTGGATTGAGCGCCTGCAGAGCTACGACTTCAGCATTGAGCATAGAAGGGCACAAAGCATAACAATGCTGATGCTCTTTCGAGAAGACCGTGCTGTTTAGAGTGTAAACATTGTGTTAGAACCGAGCAAAAGGAAGGCGTTGTGGATGTTCGGCTAATGCACATCGGCCCTGATGAGGACTGGTCAGCGGCACAGAGGGACGACGATATACTAAGGAAAATTATAGCGGCCAAAGAAGAGGACAGACGACCATCCCGGAATGAAATTTCGGCTGAAAGCCCACTCGCCAAATCTTATTGGGCTCAGTGGAACAGCCTTAAGGTAATAAAAGGGTGTTTATACCGCGTATGGGAAAGTGTAGATGGCAAAACAACTTCAAATTTAATAGTTGTGCCATACTCCAAGATAAGTAAAGTTTTACAGGAGTTTCATAATGGACCCAATGGCGGTCATCTTGGAGTAACAAAAACACTTGAGAAACTGAAGCAGCGTTTTTATTGGGTTGGATGTCAACAAGCCGTAGCTGACTGGATAGCAAAGTGCCCACAGTGCATAGCAGCCAAAGGCCCAGTAAGAAGAAGCCGGGGACAGCTGCAACAATACATCTCAGGAGCACCATTCGAGTGGATCGCAATGGATGTAGCAGGTCCCTTTCCCGTCACCGAAGCCGGAAATCGTTATGTACTTGTGGTAATGGACTATTTCAGTAAATGGCCAGAGGTATATGCTATACCTAACCAGGAAGCAAAGACAATATACATATATGTATATATATATATATATATATATATATATATACATATATATATATATACATATATATATATATATATATATATATATATATATTATTATATATTATATTCTTAGATATTATATTATATTATATATATACATATATACATATATATATATATATATATATATATATATATATGTATATATTATTATATTATATTATATTATTTTCAAGCCGATTTAGCTGTAAAATATTTTTGGATATGACCAGACTGATGTATATATATATATATATATATATATATATATATATATATATTTATATATATGTATATATATATATATATATATATATATATATATATATATGTATATGTATATATATCAGTCTGGCCACATCCAAAAATATTTTACAGCTAAATCGGCTTTAAAATAATGCTAAAAAGAATCCTAAACACATATTGCACATTATATTAATGAAGAAAAATTATTAAAAATAGCAGAATATATCCTAAAGTATATGTACATATATATGCACACTCATAAAAAGTTTATTTTTTCAATAAAAGGTATGATTAAATTCAATATCACATTGAATTATTATAAAATTTACAAAAAATCAAAATAACATCAACCATATATAAATGGTTATTTATTACTATTTCATATCATATTAATAATCTCTAAGGATTATATCCCCTGACTACGATTAGATAAATTTTAACTATAAATTATATATGTACGTAATTTTCTTTTTCTTCAGGTTCTGAAGAGTTGATCGAGATATCATTGTAACATACGAGTACATATGTTCTTATCGCGGGTTGTTCACATTTCTTAAGTAAATGAAAAATACAAATACTTAAATATAAATAATATTATTTCAATTTAATATTGTAAAAATTGGATTCTAAAGAAAAAGTTATTTGCTTCTCGAACTTTTTGAAGTTAAGCACCAGTTATTTACAAACATGTAAACACCAAGTTATTTGTAAGCTAAAAACTTTGATTTATATGTTTTCATTTCTTAAGTTGGTGTTTTCGTCCTAGTGCAGTAATTAGTATATTATCAGGATCCAAATACTTCGAAGTGTGTTTTGAATGCTGACTAGTTAAATATCTAAGGGTTTCAGTAGTTTGTTCGGTCCTTTATAATCCAACACAGTAAAAATAAAGAAATACATATCGGAATATCTGATAGGAATAGTGCAGGATTATTTCCGCAATAGAGAATTGACCTATAATATAGATCTAGGTATAAGAAAACGTAGAATTGGTGGCAGAGTTCCCCAAGGATCGATACTTTGACCATCATTGTGGAACGTAATGTGCGATTGAGTACTAAAATTTATTTTGCCTGAAAGAGTAAACATAGTAGGACTCGCAGATGATATAGCGTTAGTGTGTGCAGCCAAAGAATTATTAGAGGCAGACACCACTGCAAATGCTAGTGTACAAATAGTACAATCAGAATATCTGATAGGAATAGTGCAGGATTATTTCCGAAATAGAGAATCGACCTATAATATAGATCTAGGTATAAGAAAACGTAGAATTAGTGGCAGAGTTCCCCAAGGATCGGTACTTTGACCATTATTGTGGAACGTAATGTCCAATGGAGTACTAAAATTTATTTTACCTGAAAGAGTAAACATAGTAGGACTCGCAGACGATATAGCGTTAGTGTGTGCAGCTAAAGAATTATTAGAGGCAGACACCACTGCAAATGCTAGTGTACAAATAGTACAATTTCAATGGAAATTTCGATTGCTATCGAATGCTGTAATTTTCCCCCTGGGGGCATTCTATCGGATGTTCGATATTTTTACTTTTGGTATTCTATTACTCGTAATCGAGTAACAACGAAATTCCTGATGATGGCACTCGATATCGAGATATCATTCGAATGCAACCGTTCGAGTTTTTACTCGTTAGAAAGAACTCATTCGATTTTAAATTTCTTGTAAAAAATTTAACAATAAGAAAAGTTTAGTAAATTAAAAACAAACAAAAAATTGTGTTAAGTATTGCAGCTCAAACATAAACAAGGTAAATTGTACTCAAAAGGAGAAATGTAAGTTTTAAATATTTACAAAAATTAAACAAAACAAATTCATATGTGATTTTTATTTTAATGAAGATTTTATTTTTGCTATATTAATATTTATATAGGCTAATTGTTCTTAGTTAAAATAGGAATATTTATCATCATGTCCTTCTGAGATTTTAACTAAGAACAATTAGCCTAGATAAATATTAATATAGCAAATTCATATATTTAGTAGATTAGGTCAAACAAAACCAAATAAATTTTACCCAAAAGTAGATCCTTGGAAATTTTATGGCCTTACATACAGACTTAGCAAAGGGCATATTGCCCAACACTGCTCAAGGAAAGGCAAAAGCGAATCAATTGTGGGAAGAACTTACAATAAAGCTTAATACTTCAGAACCACCAGCGAAAAATTCCAAAGTATGGCGTAAGGTATGAGTGGTATAAAAAGATTTCTTTAGTTTTATATATACGTACATATGTATGTATGTATATACGTATATTTATATAACCTTTGTCCATATACATAAGCAAATGGTAAAACCATAAACAAATGTAAAAAAAAACGTTCGTTCAACAAATCATCAATGAAAAAAGCAGGCGGTGGTCCGTATCAGGAAAAATTTCTCTCACGTTGACGAATAAATAGTTGCTGCAGCAGGCATAGCAGTTGCAGTTAATGGTTTAAAGTCAAAAGTATTGGATCAAATCCAGAAACTATTGCAGTGGAAAACGCACGGGAACTTGATGATTGTTATGTTTTCTCATCGACATCACAAGGCTGCAAATTAGAAATTGACAATGGCGTGGAAGAAAAAATTGTACCATTGAATAAAAAACAATATACAAAGAGCTACCAAAACGCAATAAAATAGTGAAGGAAACAAAATCGCCATTGTTTAAAAAAATATGACGGCAACGAAATATTACCACAAGGAAATGATGGACAAATTAGACAAAATTATCGAAATCAGACAAAATTAACTAGAATTAAAGGAAAAAAGAAATAGAACTTTTTCTGAACTAGTTGCAATCAAAAATAGAACACTGCAAAGAAAGGGAACATCGTCTAGGCATACAAATAAAGGAAAAGGAATTAGAGATAAGAAAAAAAGAGCTAACAAACTGAGATAACAATCATATGCAGTACTGAATATCATTGATGTTTTACGTAAGGCATACTTCCTCTTTTCGAACCCTCATAGCCTTATTTCAACTAATACTGAAAATATTTTCCAAACTTGAATTGATTTTGGTGAAGGTTTTTGTTGTTTTTACGTAGCATATGAATTTATGGTTTCAGTTTTCCAAGCCATTAGCTAAACATAATTATGTATATATGTACGTACCTTAATTGATCTCAAAATTTAATTGTTTTTGTTTAACTCTTTTATTTTTAATACATGTATGTAAATAAATTCTTTATTTAAATTTGTATATACATTGTCGTTTTATTACCATAAATAATTGATTTTTATTTATTATTAACTTAACAATAATCAACAAAGTTATACGATACAGCACTAGCAACAAAGACCATTCATCGTCTATTTTCATTATATATATATATATATATATATATATATATACTTAAACATAAAAAGAATAAAATATTGAAATGAATTAATATAAAATGTATACTTATCCTTATAATTAATTGTTGTATGTCTAAAGGTACCACTGTGACAGTCGTTTATATAAATAAAGAAATATTTGATACACCGAACAGGAATTTGCTCGCCGCAAAATCCAGTGGAATTCGGGTCTCCGCCTGATAACGGCGGCGATAGGTCACAATGGTTCCTTTTTCACTTTTTTAATTTACTTACCTTTGAGCTTTCAAGCAAACTACTTACTTTTGCAATTTCGAGCAACTTAAATTAATTGTAATCTATTTGAACTTGATTCCAAAAATAAATACAATAAATTATAACATAGTAAATTGAAAACATTCAATTTTTATTAATAAATTGCCACCCCGCAATTTTATTCATGGTCCTATCGTGCTGGTGGCAACGAAATAGGATTTGTATTGAAAAAAAGATACTAAGAGCATCAGCTATAAAAAAGAGAACATAATCAGAAGACTAAGACCAGAGGAATTTGGCAAGTAACACTCACGAAAGAATGAGGTAGGTACGAAACATTAAAACTTAAAGAAAATCAGTAGTCACGGGATAACCCAAACGAAGTGAACAATTTAAAAAAAAAACTAATTAAAGTTAATCACAAGTGAAGTAAAAATCTTGGTTAAAATACGCATGCATGTAGATCAAATATAGCCATTCTATCTAAAAATATTAAAATATACAAAACCCATATAAATATATACATACTACTGTATTAAAACGGATGAAATGAATCAATAAATACATACATCTGCATTGAAATACAAAAAATGTATCAAAAAAGAATAAAAGATAACTTGATAAAAAGAAAAAGAAAAAATTGTTAAGAAAGCTTTAATATTACAGGACTTGCTTCCAAGTAGAGTGTTAACGTGTAAAGTATTGCTGAAGAAGACAAAAAAATATCTTATTTCTAATTTTTCGTAAGTTCCCATTTTAAAATATATAAATCAAAGTATATGTAGTATGTATGTATAATAAGGGCCATTATTACAACTTGATGTTATCTTAAAGTTTATCATTATTACAACTTTCCTTTATTCTAAATATGTGCGATAAATTAAAGGCAAGTTCGACTTTGCGATAAATTTTACCAGGAGGATTTATGTTTATATTACCATACTTTCTTATTTTTAATATGGTAGCACCAAACATAGGTCTTCACTTGAAGAGTTTTTTTCCCTTCTCACAGCTCGCATGATTGTTTCCTTAGATGCTGACATTTTCTATTTTATAATACAAACTTATATTTTCACAAACAAAAGCTGCATATATTATTAAAAGGTGAAATAACTGTGTCGTTGCCACTACAATTTTTCGCGATCTAAATAATCTTTCAAAAGTAGTCGGTAATTACTAGCGGTATTACCACACAATAAGAGATAAACATTTAATATTACCGGCAAGTTGTAATAATGGAAAGTTGCTACCGGCCACTTAATCGACTTGTTATGCTAACGTTGGCATTTACTACTATCAACTTTGTCGTCAAGTTGTAATAATGGCCCTAAAAAAGTTTAGTGTGGCAAAACGTAATATAAGAAGTTAACAAATCGCTATTGTAGAGATTGGATAAACGTACACTCTGCACAACAACAACAGGTATTTATAACATAAATATATATTCCATTTTTTTTGTTATTGCTATGAACAGGCATATATGAGCGGAAAGGATGTTATCTAAAAATACAAAAACGTTTAAAAAAGGCAACAATGTAAGGGTTAAACAGAATATAAATAAACAGCTCGTTGTTAACCGTTTAACCATAATAAAATGATAAAAGTATGTTAACCCAGTTTATTTTGCGTCATTAATATTCAGTTTGGCGTTATTGGAGAAAATTTTTGTAAAAAGCTGGCAATTAAATTATTTTTTCTCCAATACATCTGCAAAAGGATATAAAGAAATATTTTTCAACGTACTTGCCAACAAGGTGTTAGAATGGAACGCAAAGGACAAAATACTTCTTTGGAAAAAAGAAAACTTGTGATTTTCCATAGCGAAAGGGGTAAAACTTACAAGGAAATCGCGGAAATTCTGAATATGAAAGCCAATACTGTTGTAGACATAGTACGAACACACAAAAATGAGGGAAGAATCAATTTTATAAAGCAGTCAGGCAAACCAAAAAACTTACGGAGCGTGAGGAAAATGCGATTGCTCGAAAAATTAAAGCAAATCCGCATTTAAGTGCACCAAAATTAGTGATAGAGGTTTTAAGTGAGTTTGATAAAGAAGTTTCAGCATCAACGATAAGAAGAACTATAAGGGTGAAAGGTTTTAAGGGTCGTGTAGCTCGTCGTAAACCATTTGTTAATTTACGAAATCGAATTGCCCGTTTGAGTTTCTCCAGGGAGTACCTTGAAAAGCCGGAAACTTGGTGGGATGATGTAATTTTTGCAGATGAAAGCAAATATAATGTATTTGGATCCGATGGGAGTGTAATGGTATGGCGTAAACCAAACGAAGAGCTGCATCCACATAATTTGAGACCAACTAATAAACATGGAAATGGACACGTTATGGTTTGCGGTTGTATGGGAGCTAATTGAGTTGGAAAACTAGTATTTATATACGGAATAATGAACAAGGAGTCATATTTGAATATTCTTAGCCAAAATTTAAAAGATACTGCTAATAAGCGGGGTATCTTGGAATCATTCAACACAAGTCGCGCTTAATTCAGGAATGGCTCCTGTATAATTTTCCTAAAGTTCTCCATCCACCTGCGCAATCTCCAGATATAAACCCCCTTGAGAATCTGTGGGATGAATTAGATTGTCTTATCCGCAAACACGCAATAACTTCAATATCAGAGCTGAAATCAAGGCTTCAAGAGCAATGGAATAAAGTTCCAGTAGATTACATAGCTAGAATAGTAAAAAACATGCCAAATCGCCTAAGCAAATTTATTAAACAGAAGGCTTATCCCACAAGATATTGAATTTAATTATAAAAATTTTTAAAATAAGTTATTTTTGACTAGTCACTCAAAACCTAATATTATTGACGCGTGATTATGCTTGAATTATTTAATTTTTTATGTAGTTGTTATTATTTCTGTAAGTTAAATATTTGAACTGTTAAAAACCTTAATATTACAATTCACATTTTATACATAAATAAACCAAAAAAACATACCTAAAAATTCGCAACAATCAACATACAGGTTTATACATAATCAAATCAAACATACTTAAATATACATATATATTTACACAAAACTCTCCAAAAATTAAAAATGAAAGTCAAACATAAAATGAAATAAGATTGGTCTCACAAGTATGTGCTCATGCATTTAACAAGTAGCATTTGCATGGTGGTGGAAAGAAACTCTTTATAATTGCTCTTGATTGCGTTTACTCTTGTTTCATTTCATGATTTTTAACATTTAAATACATTCACTTGAGAAAAAGAACAAAACGACACTCTGTATATATAAATATACCCAAGTTAATTTGCTAACATAAGCAAATCTGCAAATAAAAAAATACACAATCGAAAAATTATGTTAAACAAAATCAAATGAAAAAATAAAAGGAGTACTTATGAAACAAAATAAGACAACTTTAATTGAATTACACACAACTAGCAAATACACTTTGATTTAAATAACAACATACATATATACACTAGGAAAATTTCTTCAACAAAAAAAAATTACACAAAGAACCCAACAAGAAGAACAAATATAAAAACAATCACAGCATTAAGTGATATAAATTTATAATAGATTCTCACGAAACTTAAAAGAGAATTAAAATTTATTTTTTAAATAATAAAATAAAATTATAGAATTAAATGCGATTAATGCCTTCAATAGTTCCCATACATATACATACATATAAGATTAAATCAGAGTTTAGAATAGTTAGATCAATCCGCTAAGATTTCTCCTACAATAATAATAAATAACGTGCTAACTAGATCCCCTGCAAAATACTTGAAATTTTAAATAAATTTTTCAGTATTAAGTTAGAGTCAATGCAATAAAGAAAGCAAACACGAACCCCCTCTTCCTTAAAGTACTCCATGGAAGTATATACTTTGTGTGTTAACCAAATAGGAAGTATTTAGTAAGACTACACATTAACCCATTGTTGCACAAAGTCATATACCAAAAAGGACAAAACGCGCTCAAGAGAACATTTGAAATACTCCTAAAAATACTCAGATAGCAACTCTAGAGTTATATTTCTGAAAAAAAAAATCTCGCTTTCCTTCATTGTAGAGTCTCTATCTCATAAATAAAACTTTTTTAACTCACAACCATGAACCCCAAGCCCAATCAGTCGTCTTTAGACAAGAAATCATTCACTTATCTACAAGATATCTGGAGGCAAGGTATAAGAGGATGGAAGCTTCTTACCAATAATTAATGTTGTTACAGGATGACTCAGTGGATCCAGAATTTAAAGAATCAGCGAAAGGTGACTATGCAGCGCATGAAGCCACCTACTTTCAATGCCATGGACAAATAGGTGACCTGTTGAAAATAAAACGGTCAGAAGCGGCTAATCTAGCGGGATTTCAATCAACATCTCGTTATTCAGTCCCTAATATAATATTTAATCAAAACTTAGAACACAATAGCACCAACGACTGTATAAAGCTCCCGCCCTGTGACACAGAGGTTTTTATGGGGAGTTATATTTTATGTATATTAATCACTCGAAACTCTCCCCAGTTACAAAACTATATCACCTCCGCAATAAAACTAAAGGCGAAGCTGGTGACATAGTAAAAAGATATCCCCTTTCTCATGATAATTTCGAATTAGCATGGAATGCTTTGAAGGCCCGCTATGAGAATAAGCGTGTCCTCCTGGACAACCAAATAAGGATATTGTGTTTGATATCCCTGCAGCGACTTGTGAGGACAGCCAGTTTATTAGAAGAATTCAATCATCTGTCAATGACTCATTACCGATGCTGGCAACCCTAGGTGTCCAAGTGGAAACCTGGGATCCCATTCTCATAAGGTTAATCTCTACAAAACTACCAGAGGTTACTCTCGCCCTATGGGAACAATCGCTCACATCACCTCGTGAGCTCCAAAAGTGGTAATAAACAGATATGAAACTATAGAACGAGTTACAAGCATCCAAAGGTCAAAGGATGGCTTAAGCCTAACAAAGGCTACCAAAGTGCAGACATACATAACCCAAGAATGTTTATCGGGTATTGGTGGACAAAGGCGGTTTGCAGATAAAGAATGTAGCTTTTGAATACAAGAATGTTTTGCCAAATGTCACCAAGAAACTTCCATACCATTCCTTCGAAGTTCAGAGCGCTAAAGAGCTAGAAGATTTAGATCTGGCTGACCCTAACTTCAATAAATCCTCTCAAATAGATTTAATTTGAGGAAATCATTATGAGCACGCTATAAATATTGATGGCATTAAGAAGGGCATATGCGGAAGCACTTCTGCGTATAACTCCACATTCGGATGGGTACTTGGTGGTCCCATAAGAACTAGTCTCATTCAGCCCCAAGGCACATCTATACTAGGTATACTCAATTTGCAACCCTGCAGAAAATATATGTAGTGGATTCGCCTTGATATGTATTTTGTTTGTGTAAAATATTTTCGTCTGTCAAATGGACTTGACAAATAAAACATAAGAAAAATGGCGCCTTGGCACAGGCACCAAGGCACATCTATATTTGCATATTAAATTCTGTCTTTTTTTGTTAAACTGCAACTAAATATATTAAAATAAGAAAATATTTCTATTACTACATTTTTGAGTATACATATATTACATAAATGTAATGCCATGGTATTTAGTGTGAATAAACAGCAAGTCGATGTAAAGTCTAAATAAAAATTGGTTATTTCCAATTAAAGTACAATTCACTCCAACTAGGGAGTCATTATATCAAGAAGTTAATTTAATACATATGTACTTTAATATTGTGCAAACAAAACCACTGATTAACAATATGATGCTCCCATCGATAAACAATTCCTTTAAGCATGGATACACATGGTACGGATGCCAACTGTGATGGGCCAGATTTAGACTGTGTATGCAAACGTAGATACTTATCAAAATGAAATTGCTGAATTATACAGCTATACGGAGTTTAGCGAGTTTCAGCAGAACGTCAAAGCATTCGAAGACCAAATGGAAATGTATGATTTGCCACCCAACGGGCAAAAACTAGACTCAAATGCACAAAGAAGCTGCAAGATGTATATTGTATTTGGCTCAAGATACTTAGATGAGCAAGAGCAGATGGACATGGAGTTAAGTCCCGACAGTGAAAATGCCCCAAACGGTGGGATCAATGGTTCTGGTAATGGAAGTAATCAAAATGGTGAAAAAATCGAATACATCAACCGCTGCCATAACAACTGCGAACCATAACAGTTACAGTGCGCAACCGTCTGTACAAGCACCTCAAATAACTACGCGTTTGCCCTGGACTCCAAAAGTTCGCCAAAAGGATATCGATCAATTCTTAGATATATCTCGAAATAAATTTATTGGCTGTTCTTTCATTGATGACCACGAAAGCTTAGCTGGTTTACCACAGCCCATACATGAGGGTATATGATTGCTTTATTTAAAGTACTGCAGCTTACGAAATATCTATTTCTTGTTATTCTAAATATATGAATTCATTACGTGTTAATGCCAACTCACCAGTATGCATTAAATAATTTGTTTGAATAATTTTCAAATTCATGTGTCAAATGTATATATAATGCACTTTAAATGATTTTGTTACCTTGAAATTGCTTATCGTGTCATTCAAATCGATTTCATTATTGGAAATCATTTTTTTATTTAAATAATAATCATTTTTTATTAACAATAATATCTTAATTTCGAATAAATCATACAATTTGAACTTAACTATTTTCAATTTTATATTTAACAACAATTATATACTACAACTTTTAATTAACTTATTAGAACAAATAACTTATTATTATTATTATTAGTTATTTATAATGAAATAAAATAAAAATGGTCAGCGCAGATCAGCGCTGTTGCAGAAAGTGCTACGCAACAAATATCACCCCATTTCATCCTGGATACCGCATCTTTCGGCGCTTGGAACAACGATCCCTCTCCCTTGAAGAATTTGCGCTTGCACACTGCACAAACACGCTTTGTTTTATAAGTTCACAAAATGTTTTTAAATAAAAACTATATTATATAAATAACTTTTGTTTTTTTTAGGAATTATCACAATTTTTGTTTTTGAACTCTTCACAAATTTTTCTTTTTGGCGCAAAGACTAAAAAGCAGATTTTTACAACCGAATTCAAGGCGAAAGCAGAAGATTTTGACAAACGACTTCAAGGCGAATCAGGCGAATTATATCAGCTATTCACCATTTTTCGTATTAAGGTCACCTAGTATAGATGCGCCTTGTTCAGCCCTTTACAACTGAAATAGTCTGAAGACGTGGATCTTAGTGTAATTTTAAGAAAGCAGATCCCTGCTGCTACAGTAGCGTCAGAGGAAGATGTGTTCTGTAAGAAACTTTACACATACACAACCACACGCGATGTGAATGGGAGATACGCTGTGAGACATCCATATAAACCGGAATTTCTTAACGAAATTTTCCTCTGTCTCTATAGATTCATAGCACTAGCCCAAAACTGTAGGATCGAGAAAACATCGGCAAAGAATCCTCAACTCCAATCTCAATATACATCAGTTTTGGAAGAATATAGAACACTAGGGCACATGGAAGTTACTTGGGCTCAAGAAATAGTCGTGCAGGGTAAATACCATTCCTTTTATCTGCCCCATCATGCAGTGGTTCGCCCAGAGCATAAAACCACAAAAGTAAGAATCGTATTTAATGCCTCAAGAAAGACTAAATCTCAGTGATCATTAAATAATGCTCTGTATACAGGTCCCACACTCCAAAATGATTTAATGACAATAATACTTATTCTTGTTTTATCGTTCGGCTATAGGTCAGGTTTTTTTAAAAAATCAATAAACACTAAATATTTTTTGATTATTTAATCTTTATTTAATGTTATTTTTCCCAATATTTCGAATAGCTTCGCTATTCATCTTCAGGGGAACACTGTTGGGTACAAAACAATATATGATAAACATTAAAATTAATTTTTGATTATTTCTAATAAATTTACAATTACATACATGTAAATTAAAAATTAAATTAAATTATATTGAATTAACATATTTTCAATATGTCGATCGTCTGTAGTCCTTAGCTGCGAAAACTGATTTGTTTATGTTGTTTTTTGTGTTTGTTTATCACACTTCTGTAAATTTGAGCGCATTTCTCTGTGTCTTGTTTATAGTTAAGTCTTTTCTCTGCAGAAACGTCAATTATGTATAACATCTGTAAAGTAAATCTCCTGGAATAATGGTTTTCTTGTTGTAATATTTTTACATTATCAAAATTTGGCACATGATTTTCTGCACTTGCGGCCCACTGTGCAAAGGAAAATCATGTGCCAAATTTTGATAATTATATATATATATATATATATATATATATATATATATATATATATACATATATATATATATATATATATATATATATACGTATATATATGCATATATGTATATATATATATATATATATATATATATATATATATACATTTATGCATATATATATATATATATATATATATATATACATATATATATATATATATATATATATATATATATATAAATCAATGCTACTTTTCGTTGTAATGTTATAACTGAACAACGCATTTACCTATTTAGCTAATTTTGGTCTCGAATTACTCGTGGAAGTCCAGTGAAGGTTTATACGTGGAGAAAAATAAAAAAAAAATCTTGAAAAATTGTAAAATCAACATCTTTCTATACTCCCATATACAAACAATTTGTACTAATACTTAAAAGCCGATTTGAACCTTAATACCATACTGTAAAGTTGAAGTAGGTATTAGTGAAGAGATTTCGGGAAGGCAAAACAATTGAAGACAAACAAAGTGACGTTAGTTCTGTCAAACACATTCAATGCCATCATATGTCATTTCATTTTAGCAGCGATAAAATGCTTTGTGTTTATATTTTTTGAACTTGTGCTTATATTGTGTTTATATTTTTCAAAATATTGTTGAGTGTATTAAAACAATCGGTGAGTCTTGAGTTGAATAGTGAATTATTTAATGATAGTTTTATATATGAAAGTAAAATGCCACGAGCCAGACGACCAAACATAGGCCGGCGAACGCGCAATGCAAATCAAGTGGCATATTAAGACGATTTCAGACTGCAGGTGAACGCGCACAAGCTAATGCATCGCAGCGTGAACGTAATGCACAGAATAGATCTGTTGACCCTGTACCTGTACTGAATCTTGCGCGGCGATCACGAATACGTCGTGCTGTTTTGGCTAAAATGCTGTGTGTGCTGCTTTTAATTACAACAGTCAGATTAAATATAGTATGTACGGATACATTGGAATGATGGACGCAATATGTCCACATTGTGATGCGGCTAACTTTCCAGATGAAACGCCCGGCATGTGTTGTGCTAATGGTAAAGTGAGATTGCCAACATTAGAAACTCCACCCGAACCATTGTATTCATTTATTTTTGGGAGATCCCAAACGTCGAAGCAGTTTTTGAGTCATATTCAACAATACAATTCGGCATTTCAAATGACTTCTTTTGGTGCTACTAAAATTATTATAGATAATTTTATGCCGACTTTTAGGTTAAATACCTCAACAGGATTGTCCCATGTTTATATCAATCTGAATCATAAAGTCTTGAAAATTCTGATCCAACATCTACCTAAAATTGCATACATGTTACAGATTCATCAAGCTGGTTCGTTATTGCCATATCACGACGCTGATCATCAATTTTTGCAAATTTATTTTATTGATGATGAAAATCGTGAATTGGATCAACGTTGTGCAATTGTTTCAAATACAAGGCGAGAAATTATTCGTGTGCTACAAAGGTTTTTTCATCAGCATAACGCATTAGTTCAATTGTTCAAAATTGCTTTCGATCGTATGCCATCTGATAATCACAAAATTGTAATAAGGACTGATAGAACACTTTTTGGAGAACATGCAAGGCGATTCAATGCACCGACAATTGATGAGGTTGCAATTGTTATTCTTGATGATCAGTTTCAATCCCGTGATATTGTACTTTATCGCAGAAATTATCAATTGCAACGTGTTTCGGAACTGCGTCGTAGTTACGATGCCTTGCAAACCCAATATTGCATTGGAAAGGTGACGATGGCTACCATATCAATATACCAATGATTGATCCACGAATAGGTAAATAATTGATCTATTTTCAGTGTGTTAATATTTCATCATTTGTATAATTTTCTAATGTGAGGTTTTGCACTTATTTTCAGGTCTACATGTACAGAAAAAAGTTAATGCCATGAACTTTTATTCGTATTGATTGATGGTTCGTCCACAAGAACAAAATTATATCTTGAGATGTGGTAAACTATATCATCAGTACATCGTTGATATGTATTCTAAAATAGAAACTGAACGTCTTAATTTTATTCGTTTCAACCAAGCAAAATTAAGATCCGAAGAATATATTCATTTGCGAGATGAGATAACGAATGATGCTAATGTTAACGACATTGGACGTTTAACTATATTGCCATCATCGTATATTGGTAGCCCACAGCATATGAACGAATATGCACAAAACGCAATGTCTTATGTACGAAAATACGGTCGACCGGATCTGTTCATTACATTTACATGTAATCCAAAGTGGGATGACATCAAAAACAATTTATTTGAAGGACGGTCTACAACTGATCGTCATGGCATCACAGCACGTGTTTTTCGGCAAAAATTTAAAGCACTTATGCATTTAATTGTGAAGTTATGTGTATTTGGAGAGATTCGTTGCCATATGTACTCCATCGTACATAAAATAACTCCAGATCAAATCGATAACGTTATATCAGCTGAAATTCCCGATCAAACTGTCGATCCTGAGTTATTTCACATTGTCGTTAAAAATATGATACATGATCCGTGCGGTGAACTAAATATGAATTCGCCATGTATGATTGATGGAAAGTGTTCGAAACGATACCCAAGGCAATTGACTTCAATCACGATAACTGGCAATGACAGATATCCTATGCATCGACGTAGATCACCAAATGATAATGGCAGTATTACACATGGAATTTGTCTTCGAAAAAATTTAAAAGACGTAAACAAGGAACGGCAGTCGATGGGCATCCAGGCTTTTTTCAAACAGATGCTATTGGCAGAATATATACAATACATCCAAACAATGCAGAGTGTTTTTATTTGCGATTGTTATTAGTTAACGTCAATGGCCCAAAATCATTTCAAGAATTGAGAACAGTCAAACGTCTTTTATGTCAATTATATCGCGAAGCATGTCAACTCTTGCATTTGTTACAGGATGATGCTCATGTGGATTCAACACTTCAAGATGCATCTACTTCAGCTCATCCACAACAAATACGAATGCTATTTGCCATTATATTATCAACATGTTCGCCATCAAATCCATTTGAATTATGGAACAAATATAAACATTATATGGCAGAAGATATTTTAAATAGTATGCGTCATCATGCAAGAAATCCTGATTTGTTGATTACCTTTGAAATGTACAAGGAAGCCTTAATAATAATTGAAAATATGTGTCTAACGATTGTAAATAAAGCATTAGTACAATTGGGTATGACCGCACCAAATCGTGAGATACATGATTTGTTTGATCGTGAATTGCAACGTGAGCAGGAGTTCAATTCTAATGATTTATGTTTAATTGTATAATCGAATATAACCAAATTGAATATTCAACAAAAACATCCAAGCCGTTTCCAATAATGCAGGTGGATTATATTTCTTGGATGCACCTGGTGGTACAGGCAAAACTTTCGTTGTATCACTGATTTTAGCGAAGGTCGTCGGACCGCACACTCTGCATTAAAATTGCCATTGAATGTACAGGTGATTGAAACTCCAACTTGAAATATTTCGAGAAATTCTGCTATGGCAAAAGTTCTGCGATTAACGTCAATTATTTTATGGGATGAGTGCACAATGGCGAATAAAAAATCACTAGAAGCATTTAATCGAACAATGCAAGATTTACGCGGTAATCAACAGCTTTTTGGGGGTGCTCTGATATTACTGCCTGGGGACTTTCGTCAAACATTGCCTGTCATTCCTCGATCAACTCCTGCTGATGAAATAAATGCCTGCTTGAAGTCATCAGTTCTTTGGAGATATGTACAAAAATTGACAATGAACATTAATATACGTATTCACTTACATAATGATGCAACTGTCTATGAGTTTTCAAAACAATTGTTAGAAATTGGTGATGGCAAAATACAAATCGACAGTACCAACGGATTGATCACTGTACAACAATTTTTGTGCAATTGCGCAATCGATAGATGAGTTGATTGAATGTGTTTTTCCGAATATTGTTCAGAATTACAGAAATCATGATTGGTTGAGAGAACGCGCCATTTTAGCACCGAAGAACATTCATATCAATGCCATTAATTTTCAAATTCAAGCGAAACTACCAGGTGTAGTCACGACATATAAATCTATTGACAGTGTTATGAATCAAGATGAGGCAATGAATTATCCAATTGAATTTTTAAATTCATTGGAACCGGCTGGTATACCACCGCATTGTTTGAATCTGAAAGTTGGTTCTTTGATTATATTATTGCGAAATATCAATCCACCAAAATTGTGTAATGGCACCAAATTGGCAGTGAAAAAGTTATTATCAAATTTGATTGAAGCTACAATCTTAACTGCTAAATCAAAAGGAGAAGTGTGTTTGATACCGCGTATCCCTATAATTCCAACTGATATGCCATTTGAATTCAAACGATTACAATATCCTGTGCGTTTAGCATTTGCGATGTCCATAAACAAGGCCCAAGGGCAAACACTTCACGTTTGTGGTGTGAATTTGGAGGAATCATGTTTTTCACATGGCCAACTTTATGTTGCCCGTTCCAGAGTCGGTACCCCCAACTGTTTATTTATTCATGCTCAAAATGGAAAAACAAAAAATATTGTTTATCCAAATGTTTTAGACTAACTCATATATACCCACCATAGTAAGAGTACCCAATTCTTTTTTATTGTTTAGTTTTTACTCTTTGTCATAGTTCAGAAATAACTTTTCATAGTATATCTTTGTGTTTATTGCTGATAAATATAATATAAATAATTACATTATGTTTCTGTAGTGGGTTTTGTTGAGCAGTTTCATACCTTCGAAATTACAGAAAGTAATAAATTTTATTTTTATGTTTCATTAATAAGTTTATTTATTTAATTTAGGTTACAAAAATTAATACAGCGTTTGTGCCCAGTGGCAGCGGCATATCTTAATATATATAAATCTCGTGTCACAATGTTTGTCCTCAATGGACTCCTAAACCACTTAATCGATTATAATAAAATTCGCACACCATGTGCAGTTCGATCCAACTTGAGAGATAGGATAGTTTAAATCTCAAATTATAGTCGCAATTTTAATTTATTGCTAATTATTTGTCTGTTATTATTTGACAGTCACAATTATCTGTTAACTCCAAATGATTCTAACAGATGCCGATACCTTTCGACTGGGTTGAGTAAGTAATCAGTAGATGGCGCTGCTATGGTAAATCTACGAACGTGTCATATAAGCTACATTTTAACAGCATAATTACCACGTGTTGTTGACGCTATAAAATGAATTAAATTTATTTTGTAGTGAACGAAGTACCGTATAATTCAATTATTTCCACTTTCTAAATTTTTGGTGTTAGCATAGCCGGCCACGTGTTACTTAGACTGAAGTGTAAATTGAATTCATATTATAATGAATATAATACAGTGAAATTAATCCCGTTTTTTTTACTTATTTGTGCTTCATTGATCAAAACTTTATAATTTAATTTGAATATATGTATGTAAGTATTATCACATAATTATAAAATTTAATTAAAATGTCAATGCAAAAATGATACACAATTTCCTACACTTTTTCAATAGTTGTACAAATATTTTTTTTATTGTTTTTATTTAACCTCTATTAAAAAATATTTAGCACTTATTATTTCAATGTGCTATGATAACAAGTTTTTCAGATTTTTTTCTTATATTTTATAATTATAAATAGTATTTCAATTCTTATTGAAATTATTATTTAAACTCTATAATTTAAATATTTACATGTCAGTATTATCACATAATTATAAAAGTTAAGTAGAATGATTTTCAATTTTTTTTCTCATATTTAAACGATTAATTTATTATTTTCAGTCAAATGCCATGGAAAAAATCTAACCTCAACAACGCGAGCACCAGAGAGGCACGACGCAAACGTATTAAAAGAGCCCATCAGTTGGCAGAACAAATTGAATCAAGAAATCCAGCTCAAAGAATCAGGACAGCAGAAGGTCATGCACAAGAATCTCAAGAACAGTGTAACGAACGTCTTCAAGAGAATATCATAAGAACAAGAGCAGCAGGAGAACGAGACATAGCCAAAGTAGGAGCACAGGAACAATAATTTCAATTTATACATGTAAGTAATATCACATAGTTTTATAAAAGTTAATTAATATATCAATGAGAAAATGGCACAAAGCTCCCCAACTTTTTCAATAATTGTACAAAAATTTTTATATTATTTTTATTTAACCTCCATTGAAAATTATTTTGCACTTATTATTTCAATGTGCTATGATAACATGTTTTTTAGTTCCTCTTTCTAATATTTAAACGATTAAATTATTATTTTCAGTCAAATGCCACCGAAAAAATCTAACCTCAACAACGCGAGCAGCAAAGGGTCACGACGCAAACGTGTTGAAGGAGCTCAGCAATTACCAGAACAAATCGAAACAAGAAATGCAGCTCAAAATTAAATGGAATTAATAAAATAGGATAAATTTTTATTTTGTACCTATTGATTTCTGCTTAATATCAAGTGTAAGAACATTTTAATTAATTGTGTTCAACGTACTTCCCCTTCAAATCTCAATCCAGTGAATTTGTGTACCAACATCAACATTTTCGTCTTTGTTCGTAAATAATTTCATTGTACTAACGGGTTATAGTAGTAGAAAGCCAAATAAGGAGATCACCATATTTTTTACAAGTACCATCTGTGTGAAAAAGCATAGTGGACTCCGTGACTGATGTTCTCTTATTATTCCTCTTAGATTGTTTACTATAATGTAATATAACAAAAACTTTAGCCACAGCAACGCATGGCCGGGTCAGCTAGTTTTTAATAATAAAAAGGATTATAAAAAAAATTTTTCTATGTTTTTATTTTATAATATTGATGTCTACACATTCCATGAGAAACCATTTTATTTTTACTGGTCAATATCATTTGGACTCTTAAATAGCTAGCAATTTAAAATATATTTTTGTTTGAATAAATGAACTTAATAATCATTTTTTTATTACTATGCCTTATACGTAGCGAAGCACGTACCGGGCCGCTAGTATATATATATATATATATATATATATATATATATACATATACATTTATACATATATATATATATATATATATATATATATATATACATATACATTTATACATATATATATATATATATATATATATATATATATATATACATTTATACATATATATATATATATATATATATATATATATATAAAATTTCCGTGCCACGATGTTTGTTACCGTACTCCTCCGAAACGGCTGTACCGATTTTTACCAAATTTTATATGCGTATTCAGTAGGTCTGAGAATCGGCTACTATCTATTTTTCATACCCCTAAGTGATAAGGGTTGTTCACCCTTAAAATTTTTTTTTAATTTTTGGACAAAATTTTTTGTTTTTATATTTTTATAATGTGGCAGTAAAAAATACATACAATCCTAAATTTTTACTTTCTTATCACCAAGCCCTATTTTTTATAGCCATTTTAGTAATTTAATCATTATTCATCCCGCTCGATAACTGATCAATTATAGTGTTTTTAACTGTACTTCGATTAAAATTTCCCTTAGCTTATGGGAAATTTAAAACTTTTTTTATGAAAATAAAAATTTATTTTTATTATTAAAGTTTAATCCTGATATCGTTCATAGCGCTCCATGCCTATTTCGCGCATATACCACATACACACTTATAATATGTAAGTCACTTTTTGTCTACACTAAAATTTATCTAGAAACTAGAAATAATTTATAAGGCTAAACAACGTTTGGCGGGTCAGCCTTGTATATATATATATATATATATATATATATATATATATACTATCGAGCCCCCTGCACACTTCGAAGTGCAAAAAAGAAAATAAAAAAATTAATTCGAATTCATTTAAATCAGTGATAAACTGCTTTTATTGTAATGCTTTGTGGTAAACAACATTTGTTGTTTTTCCATTTTCGGTGTAAATATACAAAACCGATAGTTTGCCAACGCGCGAACAGGCTACATAGAACTGTCCATGTGAAAAAACTTGAGACATATTATGTCCTAACCCTTCTAATATCATTAATAATCTGAACCTAACAACAAACATATACATACATATATATATATATATATATATATATATATATATATAAATTCTAAATTCAGTCCACAGTCTTGCGCCTTATTAATGGTAATCACAAACGCAAGGCGAACAGGAAACTGAAGTCGTTTAAATTCAAATGGTATATGAGACGGAATCATTGGGATACGTGGAATGAATACATCTTCGCGTTTTAATTTTCCAGTTAAAATAGTAGCTTCAATTACATAAGCCATCAACCTTTTAATAGCAAGTCTTGTACCGTTACACAAACGGGGTTGATTGATATTGCGAAGCATAATAAAGTGGCTCCAACTTTCTATTGGAGATTATGCGGAGGCAATCCTGGTAAGTCCAACGAATTCTAAAATTCTCTTGGATAATTCAAAACATCTTCTTCATTAATAACAGTATCGACAGACTTGTACAGCACCACTTCGCAAGGAATCTTTGATTGTATAGCCATGTTTAATTCAGTAACATCTTTGTTCTTTGCCGCTAAAATTACTCTGGCACTCAACCATGCATGGCATGTATATTGTTGTGTTATGTAAGTGAAAACACATTCAATAAATTCCTCTTTTGGCTGTACGAAACGGCAAAAATCATTTGACAATGTTATCAATCCAGTGTCATCAATAGGCATTGCACCGTTCCCAATTTTCGGCAATTGCTTAGAGAACTTATCAGCAGATGGATCATTCTGCAACTGAGCACGAACGTTGATAGTGAGTTTCGATATTTTAACAAATATTCATAAATATGAAGACTTTAATAAAGGGTTAATTTCATCGGCAGCTGCCGATCTAGGAATGACGGGCAATGTTTGCCTAAAATCGCTTGGCAATAAAATCAATGCACTTCCAAACAACTCAGAGTTATTTCGGAAATCTTTCACTGTTTTTTCCAAAGCTTGAACACGCTTTTGCCACTCCACAGAATACATCCACAACTTCACTTCACCAAACACTTTAGATTTCACCAAACACTTTAGATTTCACCCATAAGCGCTTTCAATTTCTGCTTAAAAACACGGAAATTGATGTCATGGCGGTCGGTAGGACCTTGGCCAGCGAATAAATTATCTTTAATGTTACTCCATTGCGGATTGCACGTAAATATCATAAATAAATCTGGTCGACCGCAATGACGCACATAAGTCATATATGACGTGGGCTGTGCATAATGTATATAAATATATATGTTTTTAGTGATGTATTTATATGTAACTTATTTCATAGATCTCCGAAGTTGTAATTTAGAAAAGCTAAGTATATACATAGATTAAATTAATGGTTTGACCAAAATTTAATTGTAATGAACTTAAATACGAATTGTATTTCAGTTTCTCAAAATATTAACTCAAATATTTCGAAATAATTGCAGTGTTCACTAAAATGGCTTAAACTCATAAACCAATACACATACAGAAACTGCATTTACATAAAAACCTTGGTATTGACGTCACCTTTCACATAAATGTTATAAATAAATCTGGACGCACATAAGTCATTGCACCATGCGCGTACTCATGCATATGACGTGGGCTGTGCATAATGTATTTAAATATTTAAGTTCTTGGAGTTCTATTTATATGTAATTTATTTCATAGATCCCCGAAGTTGTGATTTAAAAAAGCTAAGTATATAGATTAAATGAACGGTTTGACCAACATTTAATTGTAATGAATTTAAAAACGAATTGTATTTCAGTTTTTCAAAATATTAACTCAAATATTTGGAAATTATTGCAGTGTTCACTAAAATGGCTATAACTCAGGAATACATGCAGAAACGGTATTTACACAAAAACCTTGGTATTGACGTCACCTTTCATATAAAATACGTGAACAAAATCGGTTCACGCATTCCGGAGAACATCCATTACTAACACAATGCAACTTATTTATATATATGTATATATATATATATATATATATATATATATATATATATATATATATACATAAATATATATAAATATATATATATATATATATATATATATATATATATATATATACATAAATATATATATATATATATATATATATATATATATATATACGTAACATACATACATACATACATATATATATATATATATATATATATATATATATGTATGTATGTATGTATGTATATATGTATGAAGTTATCTTCTTGTAAAAAATTGATTTAAGATAATTTTCTATGATAATTTTTTCGGATCTATCGATCTATTTAATCACCAGGCCTCTATGTATAGTTTCTGAGATATGACGATGCGTTTTGTAGTATTTTTTCAATACTGGGTTATCCTGCCGTATGTAGCATTATTATGGATATTCGACAAAATATATGTATATGAAATTTTTCAAGAAAAAAGTTTTTGAGTTATCTTAATCTAAATGCAAATTTTAAAGGATATACAACAAAACATGTATAAAATTGTTTAAAAAAAATCTTTCGTTATCTTCACGTATATGCCAGAGGTAAAAATTAAATATATTAAAAGTACGGTATTGTATAATTCTTACATTATTTTTTAATTTTATATTTAGAATTATTGTACAAACGGTATTTTCTGGCGAATTCTATTTCTTTTATGGAATTAAAAAATTAAAGGCATTACATTTCTTAAATTCTCTTTATTAACAAGAAATTAAAGAAAATTCAAAACACAGCATTAGTTAGGAAATACTCTTAAAAATTCCATAGAAACTAGGAATTTTCTAAAATAAAAATATATCTAGTAACATGTTTCATATATTCGAACCGATTGTCGGTCTCAACATAATAAACAATTATAAGTTCATTAAAATATAGCACTCGAGCATACATTTTTGTTAAAAAAAAATTTCTGAATGTAATTGTTACTTTTTCAAATTAAGATTTATTTTAACAAGTCGTAAAAGCACTTTGAATCTTTTTCAGGAAGAAAAATGTATAGGCTTTCAGTGTCCTTCTTGTTTTCATTGGAAATTGCTAGTTTTGCGCCTGTGGTTAGTTCACTTTCAAAAATTAAATCAGAGTTGGCAAAAACTCCTTTTCGCTTTTGCTTTTTTAAACTTGAGAATATAGAAGTATTGTATTCAGGAGAGAACAAGCCGAATTTATTATATTTAAACACCTTAATTTTACTGAATGGGATCTTGTGAAAACCTAACAGAGACGCTATGGTCGAATAAATTTTAAAATCACTTGGAATCATTTCTATAATTTTGAGATTAATATTCTCTTAATTTTAGAAACTTATCTATAGCGCTATGAACTGCATCATTTAAGCATGACCAGCTTCGGAAAATTTTTGGATTATTGTTTTGAGGTTATCTATTTTATATAATAAGTGAAGAAAAGCAGAAGATAATATTTTATTCCTATTTTGTGGCACACAGGTCCAAAAGACAATGTGTTCAACATCATCAAAATCCTGCAAAATTTGTTCCACAATTTTAATAATACTGCTAGCAATATCAATACCTGATCCGCCAATATTTGCAATATTTCCAATAGGCATTGTTTTTTTTTAGGTATGTATATATATATATATATACATATATTTGTATATATATATATATATATATATATATATATATATATATATATACATACATATATATATATATATATATATATATATATATTATACAGTGGTGGCCTTATAATTAGAAACGACTTCGCAGCATATATGTTTACTAAGGTATTATAAAAATTTATGTAATAAAATTCAAACTAATGACTAGAAATATTAAAGTAACAATTCGTTACTGAGTCAAAACAAAAAAATTTAAATTCAAGAATAACATTAACAAAAGTTAACTAAACCGAAAAAAGGCCACAATTACATTGGTCACATAATTAGAAACATCAAGAACTATTTACATAAAACTTAAAATATTATTGTACCTTAAGTAAAATCGACAAGTTTTTAATATTTTGTTGGATATCAATTATTTTTGACTACATTCGTCAGTCTATTCGGTAAACTTTGTATTAAACGTCGTCATGTTTGGAGCGATATCTTTTCCCAGCTTTGCTGAATCAATTGAAACAAATCACCATTATTTCGCGGGTTTTTGTCCTTGATATCATTTTTTACAATTTCCCACAAATTTTCAATTGGTTTGAGATCAAAACTTTGCGGCGGCTAGTCCAGCACATCAATATTTTGAATCAATATCCAACACCTCCGTATCCTCGAGGTGTGCTTTGGGTCATTGTCGTATTGAAAAACGTAATGGGCATGCATGTTCTGAAAGGAACATGCTACTACATTTTCCAGAATGTTTTTATATTGACATATATATATACATATATATATATATATATATATATATATATATATATATGTATATATATATATATATATATATATATATATATATATATATATATTGTTACGTTTTTAGACCTTTCGTAAAAACGGTTTTATTACTTATCCTTCAAGGATTCGTTTTATTGCATCAAATTAAAACACGGACAAATTAATTTCAGATGTTTAATGCGGCAACACTTTATTTATTACTTAGCACGAGTATTTGTACTACTCAACCCTCAGCGATGTTAACACGTCTATATTTGAAATCACACTGATCTTTGTAACACTGCCGCCCACTTAAGCCTGTTCGACCCGAATAGGCATACAATCACCTCTTCCATAGTGCGCCAATCGTTCGAGATGTACTATCTTCATTTTCGACCTTGGGCTATTGTGCTTCTGTATCCGGTATACAACGTCATTCATTCTCTTAATCACTTTATACGGGCCATCCCAGTGAGGGGACAATCCTTTCTTCCGTTGTGGGCTATATAGTAAAACCAATTGTCCATCCATAAATCCCTCCGAGTTTGTTGCGCGGTCATACCTAGCCTTCATCTTGTCGCTGGCCATCTTCGTAAAAACCTCTTCCATAGTGCGCCAATCGTTCGAGATGTACTATCTTCATTTTCGACCTTGGGCTATTGTGCTTCTGTATCCGGTATACAACGTCATTCATTCTCTTAATCACTTTATACGGGCCATCCCAGTGAGGGGACAATCCTTTCTTCCGTTGTGGGCTATATAGTAAAACCAATTGTCCATCCATAAATCCCTCCGAGTTTGTTGCGCGGTCATACCTAGCCTTCATCTTGTCGCTGGCCATCTTGATTCTATTACGCGCGAACTCATGCAGTTCGTTTAAGTCCTCTTTCTCTTGGGACGTAATAGCTCCTGAGTTGTACTGTTGTACCTTTCGTTGGCTTCTTCTTACTGGGCCTTTGGCGGCTTTGCACTGTGGGCAGTTTGCTATCCAGTCGGCTACGGCTTGTCGACATCCAACCCAATAAAAACGCTGCTTCAGTTTCTCAAGTGTTTTTGTTACTCCAAGATGACCGCCACTGGGTCCATTATGAAACTCCTGTAAAACTTTACTTATCTTGGAGTATGGCACAACTATTAAATTTGAAGTTGTTTTGCCATCTACACTTTCCCATACGCGGTATAAACAACCTTTTATTACCTTGAGGCTGTTCCACTGAGCCCAATAAGATTTGGCAAGTGGGCTTTCAGCCGAAATTTCATTCCGGGACGGTCGCCTGTCTTCTTTTTTGGCCGCTATAATTTTCCTTAGTATGCCATCGTCCCTCTGTGCCTCTCACCAGTCTTCATCAGGGCCGACGTGAATTAGCCGAACATCAACAACGCCTTCCTTTTGCTCGGTTGTATCACAATGTTTACGCTCTGAACAGCAGGGTCTTCTTGAAAGAGCATCCGCGTTGTTATGCTTTGTGCCCCTTCTATGCTCAATGCTCTTTCTTGGTGGCAAAACAGATCTACCTCTCTTCCTTTGTGCTTTGCAGCTGCGCTGAAAATGACCAATCTTTCCGCAGTTAAAGCACTTAGGCTTTTCTTTGATAGCCTTCTCTGCCAGCAGTTGTCGCATTGCCTCCTTAACGCTAGCCACTAGGTTGTTATCGTCCTCAGACAAAACCTCCACATTTCGCACTTTACATATCTGTGGCTTGAAAACCATCCTGGCAGTCTCTTGAGCCAGCGCAAATGACACAGTTTCAGCGAAAGTGGATTTCTGCGTAGCGCACACCGCCAGTTTAACATCAGAGTCGCGAAAGCCGTTAACGAAAGCCTCAGTTTTAAAATGGTCCAGAAACGGGTTATTCTCGCCTGGATATGTGAGCTGCACTAAACGCTCGATTTCCATTGCGAAATCTTGTAGAGATTCGTTAGGCTTCTGAACTCTACATCGCAATTCCATTCTGTATAAATCGCGCTTATGCTCACCACCATACTTGCGCTGCAATGCTGCCATTATTTCATTATAGTTGTTTCTGCAGCTTACTGGCACAGTCTCAAGTACCTCTGCAGCGGTACCCTTTAAGGACAAGATCAACTCTATGGCCTTTTCTTCAGCATCCCATCCATTTCTGCTAGCAACCGTCTCGAACTGGAATTTGAAGATGCTTAATGGTACGCTGCCGTCGAAGCATGGCGCTTTTAGCCGCGCAGAAACTTCCGCAACTGCTCGTACTGGCCCGCCACTACACTCCAGGTTATGCATTTTGCTCTCTAGAGCATGCAATTTCTCTTCGAACTCCTTTGCATGCTGTTCCAGGCCACCGCGTTCTAGATGTTGGACTCTATCCGCCAGCTCTGAGAATTTATTCTCGATAGAATCCACCCTCCTGTTAATGGCTTCAGAAACCTCTACCAGGGTCTCGTTCATGGCTTTATATGACTCCTGTATTTCGGGTACAAGTTTTTCCTGCATCTGCTGATTTTCGGTTACAAGCTTTTCCTGCATCTGCTGAGTTTCGGCTACAAGCTTTTCCTGCATCTGCTGAGAGTTTTGTTTTATTTCACTTATTTCGGCTACAAGCTTTTCACTGTTGACCCTTGATGCCTCCTGTATCTGCTGACAGTTCTGTTTCATTTCGATCATCATAGCAGCGAACATTGAATTTATGTCCATGCTGCTGGTCGTGACAGGAGGGCATACCTGCACATCGTCTTTGTCCTCAAACTCGTATGTCTCGATGTCCATGCCGCGATTCTTAAACTCATCTATCAGCCTCTACTGCAGTTGGCAATTCCAGCTTGCTGAGCTCCTTTTTCAGCTGTTCAACTTTTAGCTCATCAAATTTCATCATTATTTATTTTAATTGTTTTTGTTTGTTTAATGTCCTTATTTTCTTAAAATTGCAATGTCCTTTTAATTATTTTTGCAATCCCACTTCTGACACCAATTGTTACGTTTTATTACTTATCCTTCAAGGATTCGTTTTATTGCATCAAATTAAAACACGGACAAATTAATTTCAGAAATTTAATGCGGCAACACTTTATTTATTACTTTATTTGTTGAGTATTTGTACTACTCAACACTTAGCGATGTTAACACGTCTATATTTGAAATCACACTAACTCACTGAGCTCTGACACCGCCTTTATATAGCAAAAATGACGTCGTTTGGTAACCTCGCGAAACTTCTGGGCATGGTGGTTGTATTTTACGTGACATGGAGCTATATACGTGTGTTTGTATACATGACAATGCTGACTTGTTTGCTTTGCTTATGGTAACTATGTGTGATTGTATGTATGAGTGTTCTGTGTGTTTTGCCTATGGTAACTATGAGTGTATGGATGAGTGTTCTGTGTTGTGTGGTTTTGTTTCTTCTTCTGCTATGTGTATATTGTTGTGTATACTTGTGAACCTGTTTAGCTTTATTAGCAGCGAATACTTGCATACAAGATCATTAAGAATAACATCTCTTAGCATTTATGTTGCTAGGTTTTTCGTTGTTGTTGTTTACACTTATTAGTGGCACAGCCTCGAATGATCTTGTATATTCTGTAGTATTCCATTTCCGTTAATTTGAATATTATCTATATAGTGTTGACCAGGGTTGTAACATTTTGACAACTATAGATTAATTGGCAGTGCTGCCAAGTACATATAGCCACATTGTCGTTTTATTTAAATCTATTTCTAATCTTTGTAACAATATATATACATATATATATATATATATATATATATATATATATATGCATATATATACATATATATATATATATATATATATATATATATATATATACATATATATATATATATATATATATATATATATATACATATATATATATATATATATATATATATATATACATATACATTTATATATATATATAAAAAATGAACAATATTACAAATGTATATGTAGGCAAACAAAAATACTATTATATCCTATAATTTAATTTATATATCTATATATATATATATATATATATATATATATATACATATATATATATATATATATATATATATATATACATATCTACATATATATATATATATATATATATATATATATATATATATATACATATATATATATATATATATATATATATATATACATTTATATATATATATATATATATATATATATATATAAATAAATGTATATATATATATATATATATATATATATATATTTATATATATATATATACATACATATATATATATATATATATATATATATATATATGTATATAATTTATTATATTTATTCAAGCAAAAGGTCTATTATTTTTTATTTTTTATATAAAAATTCTGTTTATTAATCCAATATTTCGCTACTTCTTTCTGTAGCTTCTTCAGGGATATGTAATTTAAAATTAAACGTTTTTCTTTTTTCAATTTAACATATACAAACAAAAATTATTTTAAATAAAATTTTTCAATTCACAAATACAAACAAAATATTTTTTGTCAAAACGAAAAAATTAACAATATTACAAATGTATATGTAGGCAGACAAAAATATTATCAGATCCTATAATTTAATTTCCGTTTTTATTTAATAAATATCTATATGTATGAGCAACATTAGATTTATCTGCCTTAAAATTAATTCTCTTATCTATTGGAACATTAGTAATATGTAGCATTTCCAACATGTATCTACGTTTATAATTATTCTCTGTATTCAAAATTGAGACATTATTAAATCTTGAAAATGATTAAAATTTACACAGTGAGATACTAATGCTGTTTTTTGTGAAGAAATATTGTTTCCATATATTTGATCTGTTCTATGACCTGGTTTTAAATTTGTTTTTAGTTGTACCTACATATATTTTATTACAATTTTCACTACTATTACCACTACAAGGAATTTGATAAACTATAGTTGATCTTTCTAAAAGTTGTATCTTATCTTTTGTTTTGCTAAATAATTTACCTATAATTTCATACATTCTATGTGCCATTCTATATTTTTTATTATCACAGATTTTAGATTTCTCTAATCTTTCTGACCTTTTTGGTACATATGTTAAAGATTTATATATTTTTATTTCAGAAGAAACATCTACATTCCTTCTGTTATATCTATATTGTGTTATTAATTTGCAAATTAAGTAATTAGGGAAACTTTTATTAACTAATATATATCTAATAATTTTTATATTCTTACTATGAAGCTCAATATCACTTACTGAAAATATTCTTGCTATAAGATTTTTAGCTGTATTTATAATCATTCTCCTAGGATGTTTTGAAAAATAGTTAATTATTCTACCTGAAGAAGTTGGTTTCTTATACCAATCTATTAACAAGCAATTATTACTTTTAATTACTAATGTATCTAAATGTGGTAGTTTAGAGTTATTTTCTTTTTTAATTGTAAATTTAATATCTAGATGAAAACTATTAAATATTGATAACATTATTTCTATATTTCTTTCTGAAATAACACAGAATAAATCATCAACATATTTTGTTAAAACCTTTGGTTTAACCAATAATTTTTCTATGCAATCATCTAGTAATTCTTCCATTACAGTATCAGCCACAATTGGTGAAACTGGAGAACCCATTGGAAGTCCTTTTTATTGAATGTAGGTTTTATTCTTATATTGAAAATATCTACTATCAATTATACATAGTTTTAATATACATAAAAACAATTCCTTTCTCATATTTGTATGTTGCAATATTAAATTCCATTTCTTATCAATGATATATATAGCAACATCGACTGGAATACTGGGGAATAGAGATACTACATCAAAAGAAACTAATATCTCATCAGAATTCAATGTTAAGTGTTTCACTTTATTTCTGAATTGCATAGCCTTATAACATTGTATTTTGAATTAATTGTTAAATGCTTTAAAATGTTTGTAATATATTTACAAAGACCATATGAAGGAGAATTTATAGAAGAACAAATTGGTCTTAAAGGAAAATTATTCTTATGAATCTTAGGTAGACCATATAACCTAGGAGCTACTGCTATATTTGCTTTAAGTCTATTTTTATCTATATTATAAATTATGTCTGATCTAAGAAGTTCATCCTCTAAACTATTATTTAATTTTTGTAACCTAGTTGTTGGATCCTTATTTATTTCCTTATATGTGTTAACATCATTTAAAATATTATTAACTCTTATATCATAATCATTACTATTCATAGCAACTGTAGTGTTACCTTTATCAGCATTTAAAATAATTATATCTTTGTTATATTTTAATAATCTTTCACTAATTTTTACTTTATCTAGTAAAAATCTATCTCTATTAGTTAATCTAATTTTATTCATATGTATTCTAAACTGGACTATAAAGCAGAAACATGAATATTTAAAGCAGCTAGAAGGGAGATTATTATATATTAAGAATATTTTAACAAAACTTTTTAATTTCGAAGAAATGAACAATTTCTTCTACATAACATATAGAAATAATTTATCAACATTTAATAGTTTTTATCCAGATATTAAGTTTACAATTGGAAAAGAAAATAACTCTAAACTACCATATTTAGATACATTATTAATTAAAAGAAATAATTACTTATTAATAGATTGGTATAAGAAACCAACTTCTTCAGGTAGAATAATTAACTATTTTTCAAAACATCCTAGGAGAATGATTATAAATACAGCTAAAAATCTTATAACAAGAATATTATCAGTAAGTGATATTGAGTTTCATAGTAAGAATTTAAAAATTATTAGAAATATATTAGTTAATAATAGTTTCCCTAATTACTTAATTTGCAAATTAATAAGACAATATAGATATAACAGAAGGAATGTAGATGTTTCTTCTGAAATAAAAATATATAAATCTTTAACATATGTACCAAAAAGAAAGATTAGAGAAATATAAAATCTATGATAATAAGATATATAGAATGGCACATAGAATGTATGAAACTATAGGTAAATTATTTAGCAAAACAAAAGATAAGATACAACTTTTAGAAAGATCAAATATAGTTTATCAAATTCCTTGTAGCGGTAATAGTAGTGAAAATTGTAATAAAATATATGTAGGTACAACTCAAGGCACATCTATACTAGGTATACTCAATTTGCAACCCTGCAGAAAATATATGTAGTGGATTCGCCTTGATATGTATTTTGTTTATGTAAAAATTTTTCGTTTGTCAAATGGACTTGACAAATAAAGGCCCAACTATAATTTGCGTAGGCTAGCTTGGCTACTGTCAAAACTCGACGAAAAGACTGTCAAATGCGTAAGGCAAATTTAACAAGAATTTGTGTGGCTATATTATGCTTATTGAGTTTAAGTACTTACTACACTCACTTGCAAAAAAATGTAATTTATGAAACATTAATTTATTATATATACATAAAATATAGATGCATATATATATATATGAGTTCAACTTATAAATGTATATATTATCATAAGCAAGTTAATTAATTTCAATTAAGAAAGCTGTTATAGATTAAATTGGAAAAGTACTAAACAATCCAACGGTGTGTGCAAGTGCGTCATTAATTGAAGCAAAATACACAAATACATTTTGCCATATATACATATGTATATACCAGAACAAAGAAAGACAAAATATAATACTTTTTATGCACTTTTCTGCATTTTTCCTTTTCCTTTATTTTTCGATTATAAGAGAAGATATCCCTTTTATCATAAAGGCACTTATAATTTTTCACATTATTTATTAAATTTTCTATAAAATAATTTTCGGCGTCCATTGCGGCTTCTTTTGTGCATGTATCACAGTCTACGGTTTGTGTGTATCTAATAACTATTTTCAATGCAACCCTTTTTCCTTAAAGAAAATGCGAACAGTTTCGCTCTATGCGTAGAAAAATAAAATTTAATGAAACTTGCCGAAAAGTTAGCAAAGCGCTAGCGTACGCATATTATAGTTGGGCCTTAAAACATCATAAAAATGGCGATACAGAAGAAAAAACAACACAGCCACCAACAGGCACTAAATGAGAAAAATGTAGTGTCTATTTCAAGGTGTTTATTTGTATGAAATTATTATTTACATATTCATTGTTGGATGGAATTGGTGCTTATAAGGGTAAGCTTTTGTAAATACAAATAATAATACAAAATATATAAAAGTTCAAATTAGTTAGTTCTGTCGGAGTTGATTCTGCAAGTTGACTAGACTAAGGTTCACATATTTCCAGCTCTTATGAAAGAATCGGACACAAGTTTTGCACCTACAATTGCTAGAAATAGCTCTAAACATGTCTCCGTCTAAACCTTAAGAAATGAAGTTGTTGCAACGCTCTAACAATCAATAATCAATGATATTGAACAATTCGTCTTAAGATGATATGCCGGCAACATTTCAGCCAATTCTGGTGGTTTTACACAAGTCACAAAATGACTCTCAGTCTGCCAATTATACAGCACCCATAGCCAATCTAGCTATAAAAATTGTAAGAAGGCTAACCAAATCTACTGAAATCGATAATAATAATGGACGTACTTGGCAGCCTATAAGAACTTTACATCAAAGAGAACAAGAACCCAGAAAAAGAGAACAACGGCGAATATAACTTATTTTTTATAAATGGATACCGCATATTTCGGCGCTTGGAACAACGATCCAAGGCACATCTATTTTTCAATTTCAATTAAATTTGTAATATGCATTTTTGTGCAAACAGAATTAAAATATACTGACAAGATTTCCCATTTCCTTACTCCTGGACGCACTCATGCCACAGATATCTGATATACACCTGATACAACTTGAAAAGGATATGTTACATATTATATTAATTATATATGTATACTTATATATTACTTACCTATAATTATTGGACAATATCTTGGCTCACAACGTAGACAAAGAGGAAGAAACCGGCACGAACCAGTGCATAGACTACTGTTTACTGTGGGCCAGTGTGTAATCTAAGTAATAAGCTCCAAATTGGCCAAATCTATGATGTATTTGCCTCGATCACAGAATATTATTAGAATTATATTGGAATTAGTTTATGGCTTCGATGCTTCTCTTTCACTAACTATTCTTATATAGCCTTATATATATGTATAAAGGTTACCTAATGATACCAGACATGTATAAAGAACAGGCGGACTTGAAACAAAACTTTTCACCATACACTGCAAATTTAAAAATCCTTAGGTTTTAAGTAATAAGCAAAAGAAATATTTTGGCGTTTTTCAACTTTAAAAAATCTAATTTAGTAGGCTTTTGATTGCAGGTAGCGGAGTTTGGCGCGGACGCTTAGTTTTCAATATATAAGTCAATAGTTAAAACAAGACATACTTGACGTTTTTCAACTTTTACACATTTTGTTGCACCTATAACTTTCTTTTGGAATAGCTTTGATATATGACACCTATTGCAATCGACGCGTAATTTAGTAGGCTTTCGATTACAGGTAACGGAGTTTGGCGCGGGCGCTTAGTTTTTAATATATAAGTCAATAGTTAAAATAAGACATACTTGACTTTTTTCAACATTTCAAAATCTTGTTGCACCTATAACGTTGTTTAGGAATAGCTTTGATATATGACAACCATTGCAATCAACACGTAATTTAGTAAGCTTTTGATTGCAGCTAGCGGTATTTGGCCCGGGCTCTTAGTTTTTAATATATAAGTTAATAGTTAAAAGAAAATTTTTTTTTGGCAAATTTACACTTTTCAATATCTTGTTGCACCTATAACTTTCTTTAGGAATAGCTTTGATATATGACAACTACTGCAATCGACGCGTAAAATAGTAGGCTTTTGATTGCAGGTAGCGGTTTGGCCCGGGCCGTTAGTTTTTAATATATAAGCCAATATTTAAAACCACCCCAAAATACATAGCGAGCACGTGGCTCACAAAATAACGTGCATATGGTATGTTTGTAAACAAACCAAAAAATCTTGTTAACTTTTTCAAACCGGTACTTATCAGCTGAGCAGTCTGCAATGTTTGTAAACAGTCAACCATTTTGGACTCGAAGGGGAAATATCTTGTTAACTTTGAAAATATGGCATCTTGTTTTCTTCACAGAGATAGTTTCGGTTAGTTGTTTCTTGCAGGGTAGTAGCCGATTCGCCTTGTTGTTTTCATTAGTTGTGTAGACAATCAGCTGCTCGCAACAGTGATGGGGTTTGTAAACTTTTATTTTGCTTAGCAATATGTAAATAACGTACGAACGTAGTTAAGCGATATTTTTAAGTGCTGATTGGTTATTTAGCAAAAACTTAACACCTTTTTTTGGGAATCATGCCAATATTGGGAAACTTTGGAGGCCCATAAAAATAAAACGGTTACCAACTTGACCAAACTGAGTATAGGGTTTTACTACATTTTGATGGTATAATCGAACCCATATATTTACGATCTTGCACTTTTCAAAACGTCTTCATTTGTCGCATAGTTTTATCGATTCAATACGAGTGCGTCATAAAATGCGCATATAAAATGAAAGTACATATTGCTAGCTAAACTATTGCTTTATTTTAATAAAAAAGTTATTTTTTATATATTGAATTTTATTTAAAGGAATGTTATTATTTATAAATACATAATAACATATTTTATTATTTTTATTGCATTTGTTAATGCTTTTTCTGGGCCGTCTTCGCCATTAACACAAATTGCATCTATTTAATGATAAGAAATTAATTAAGGCAAATACACTAAAATTTAAAATAACTCGTTAAGTCAGATAATTATTTCACCTTTTAAAGCACCAATAATCCTTTTAAACTTTTTAACTGGCACCTTGCCATGCACTCCGTCAATGTTACATCGCAAAATTAGATCCAATGAAAGAACTTTCGTGAGAGTTTACCGTAGTTTCTCCTTTCATTAATGATGACATACAACAAACCTGAAATTATTTGTTAGATTAAGTAATTACTTATTTTTATTTTAAATGGAAAAAGACTTACATAAGTTGAACCTCTAGCCACTGATAACAAAATGTAACTGACGAAATAACAAGTTTTTTCCTTTCTTGTTTTTTTTTCTGAGCACAAAGATTTTTAAAATTTTTTTATTCTCTTGCGCAAAAATGCTAAATTTCTCTTGATGGGTATTTAACATGCTTACACATATATATTTTTGTCGTGTTCTTTGAACATAATGCTACAAAGAGCAACGACAACTGGTTCACTTCTGCATCAGATTTTAGCTAGTTTATGGCTCATATTATGAGCTAGTCTCAAATGAGTTAGCTAATTATCAACCATATTATGAGCTAGCTCACAAAATTCCTTCGGGGAATTTAAATCAATTTGTGCTATTATACCCAAGCATATATATATTTCTTTATTATATATCTGTATGTACATATATATGTACCTGAGTATGTGTATACACATGCAAATATTGATGTATTATATTAAATGTATTTTTACATACATATATATATTATTATTGACAGAAGTACCGAAAAACAGAGCCAAAATACCCCATTTCATTTAACATACAATAATGCCATCACTGACTTACAAATGTCACTTAACAACGATAGGAAATTCTATTTTATACAGGTTAAAGGTTGGAGTAGCCGAACGCTAAAATTTTAAATGTAAGCTAAATGTGTCAGCTGATCCAACCTGGTATATGGCAAGCTGTGTAAACACTTACTTCACTGTAAGAAAATGTTACCGCAACGTCCCAACTAGAGCTGTACGGCTCCTGAATGAATTAATTCAATTGAATCATTCAGTCAATTGAGCGAGGTGAATCTTTCATTCAATTGATCGTTTTTAACTCAGTTGATTCATTAGATCTGTCTCTTTCAGTAGCTCTTTTCAATGATGTTTCAGTTTGTGTCAAAATCCATATGAAAAAAATTAATTAATTCACACACATGTGCTAATGCATACAGGGATGTAGTGCTCTTTATTTATAGAGTTGCCAGCTACTGAAACAACTGAGTTACTGAACTGAAACAACTGAATGAACTGAATGAATTAATTCAGTAAAGTGAGCGGAGCTAAAAAGAGCGCTCACTCAAAAGAGCTGTTTTGTACAGCTCTAGTCCCAACCTGCAGAAAATAGAATTTCATTCTACGGTTACATGGCAGTTGTAAGACAGTGATGGACTGTATGTATGTTATATGACAATGGGGCACAAAAGGCCTTTTTTGGTACTTATTTCTGTTTTCATATGTTTAGTTGATAATTATATATTATGACATGATAGACGTATTTTATTTGTTTAACTTTCTAAATAAATGTTTTATTTTTATTGAAATATCGAACGTCTGTATGTGGTTGTGCGTTGCAGAGTACTATGGGTATTAAACATCGGTTTGTGCATATATTAATACATTTGCGTCATATTAGAAAATAATTCATATATATTGCAATATGGAAATATATGTGTCCATTGTCGTATTAGTTGTGTATGTTGGTGTTTCTGTTGTCTATAAGCACCTATTAATTAATTGCGTACCTTTTCAGCACAAACGCCAAATATATAAACATATCGAAGTGCCATAAATGTTGTATGTATAATAATTGCGTTGTGTATAAATAATTATATCAAGGCACATCTATACTAGATATACTCAATTTGCAACCCTGCAGAAAATATATGTAGTGGATTCGCCTTGATATGTATTTTGTTTGCGTAAAATATTTTCGTCTGTCAAATGGACTTGACAAATAAAACATAAGAAAAATGGCGATACAGAAGAAAAAACAGTACAGGCAGCAAGGCACATCTATATTTGCATATTAAATTCTGTCTTTTTTTGTTAAACTGGAACTAAATATAATATGAAATTTACAATGACAATATGTCAAAAAATTAGTTTATTAACTGGAACTAAATATATTAAAATAAGAAAATATTTCTATTACTACATTTTTGATTATACATATATTACATATATGTAATGCCATGGTATTTAGTGTGAATAGACAGCAAGTCGATGTAAAGTCTAAATAAAAATTGGTTATTTCCAATTAAAGTACAATTCACTCCAACTAGGGAGTCATTATATCAAGAAGTTAATTTAATACATATGTACTTTAATATTGTGCAAACAAAACCACAGAGTAACAAAATGATGCTCTCATCGATAAACAATTCCTTTGAGCAGGATACACATGATACGGATGCCAACTGTGATGGGCCAGATTTAGACTCTGTATGCAAACGTAGATAGTTATCAAAATGAAATTGCTGAATTATACAGCTATACGGAGTTTAGCGAGTTTCAGCAGAACGGCAAAGCATTCGAAGACCAAATGGAAATGTATGATTTGCCACCCAACTGGTAAAAACTAGACTCAAATGCACAAAGAACCTGCAAGATGTATATTGTATTTGGCTCAAGATATATAGATGAGCAAGAGCAGATGGACATGGAGTTAAGTCCCTGCAATGAAAATGCCCCAAACGGTGGGAACAATGGTTCCGGTAATGGAAGTAATCAAAATGGTGAAAAAATCTAATACATCAACCGCTGTCATAACAACTGCGAATCATAACAGTTACAGTGCGCAACCGTCTGTACAAGCACCTCAAATAACTACTCGTTTGCCCTGGACTCCAAAAGTTCGCCAAAAGGATATCGATCAATTCTTAGATATATCTCGAAATAAATTTATTGGCTATTCTTTCATTGATGACCACGAAAGCTTAGCTGGTTTACCACAGCCCATACATATCATATGAGGGTATATGATTGCTTTATTTAAAGTACTGCAGTTTACGAAATATTTGTTTCTTGTTATTCTAAATATATGAATTCATTACGTGTTAATGCCAACTCACCAGTATGCATTAAATAATTTGTTTGAATAATTTTCAAATTCATGTGTTAAATGTATATATAACGCACTTTAAATGATTTTGTTACCTTGAAACTGCTTATCGTGTCATTCAAATCGATTGCATTATTGGAAATCATTTTTTATTTAAATAATAAACATTTTTTAATAACAATAATATTTTAATTTCGAATAAATCATACAATTTGAACTTAACTATTTTCAATTTTATATTTAACAACAATTATATACTACAACTTTTAATTAACTTATTAGAACAAATAACTTATTATTATTATTAGTTATTTATAATGAAATAAAATAAAAGTGATCAGCGCAGATCAGTGCTGTTGCAGCAAGTGCTACGCAACAAATCTCACCCCATTTCATCCTGGATACCGCATCTTTCGGCGCTTGGAACAACGATCCCTCTCCCTTGAAGAATTTGCGCTTGCACACTGCACAAACACGCTTTGTTTTATAAGTTCACAAAATGTTTTTAAATAAAAACTATTGCTTTTAACAATAATAATCAAATGAATTAAATATTATATAAATAACTTTTGTTTTTTTTAGGAATTATCACAATTTTTGCTTTTGAACTCTTCACAAATTTTTCTTTTTGGCGCAAAGACTAAAAAGCAGATTTTGACAACCGAAAGCAGAAGATTTTGACAAACGACTTCAAGGCGAATTATATCAGCTGTTCACCATTTTTCGTATTAAGGTCACCTAGTATAGATGCGCCTTGGGAAATATCTTGTTAAATCCAAAAATATGGCTTCTTGTTTTCTTCACTAGCGTGAAACACGGGTCATATATTCTGTGGCGTGAATTATATTTGATAATTGGGGTATTCACACTTCGTGCTGTTTAGTCATGTTGTCATAAAATCATAAAATATTAGACTACTTTAACACTAGAAAGACGGAAAAATCTGCATACCTTGAAAGACGGGTACGGGTCATTTGACCCATTTCTTTAAAAATTTATTTTAGTATTGAAAAACTTATAATTTGAATTTAAAAATTGCTTGGTATTTTTAATAAAATCATAAAAATAAAATTTTCCATTTTGCTTTCTAAGTTTATAACAAAAATTATTAATAAAAATTCATTGAATTAAGTATTTAAAAAAATAAGTGCTTTTAAAGATAGCATATAAATTAAATTTTAATTTTATATTCTTCAGAAATCTTCACACGCAGCCAACACATAGAAAATGTCCTGACTTGTTGTATGTCCCACATAAGTCTTTTTGGCAGATTTCACACATTTTATTTGTTTTGTTTTTGCAGCCAACTGTATGGCAATGTCACCTTTTGAGGGTTTGAATCTGTGAAACTTGCAGTGGAATATTCACGGTTTGTGTTTCTTCTTCTTCTTTAGTGTGCCTTAGTTCAGATGCCATTTTTAAAATAAAGTCTCTTCTACGAATCTTTTTCCCGATTACTTCTTGGTATAACACCTATGCATTTATTGCAGCTAAATCTAATATGTTGCAAAAACACTTGAAATGGCCATCTTCTTGCGCCTAATTTTGTGCTATATTTTCTAGCCATTTGGTCAACAACATCAACATCAAACTTGGTTGAGTTATAAAAAGTTACGGTATTTGGTTTTCTTTTGTTATTTTCTTGATCTATAGCAACCGTATCATGCAAAGTATTCAACAATAAAACATTTTTATCTCTCTTTGCTTGGTAAACTGTCAAAAGGCACTGATTATTTTCCGTTTTCAAAACTTTATGATCAGGTAAATTTAACTTAAATTTTTTCACATACGCTGGAACGTATGTGAAATCTGGAGAGCAGATTCTGTGCCAACGAAACTGAGGTAAAAAAGTTGTCACTAGTCACATTTCTTCCTTCATTTATGTAAGGTTCCATTAAACGTATTACAATGTTCTCTTCCAGCATTATATTTTGTGGACGATTATCATCTTTTCCCAAATATGGGAAACCGTTTAGAAGATATTTTGATTTGACATCTACACAAAGCCAAAACTTTATACCAAATTTGTCAGGTTTATTAGCCATACATTGTGTAAATTTGCATCTTGCTTTTGTGGGAAGCAGTTGTTCGTGGACAGTAATGTTTTCACCTGGCCTGTAACATGATTTGCTCACGTTTTGATCCATAAATCGTTTATCGATATATTCTTGCATCCACAAGAACCTAACGTATAAAACAGAGATGAAAATTTTCCAAGTTATCTATGTGCCTCAGACTCCGTACACTTTTGGATGTGACGCAAAATTGTATCATCAATCAGCAGTCTCCATGCTGTAATAAATTCGACATTAATTCGTTGTTTTGCATAATGTGTAGGTCCTGGATATTCAACAAAAATGTTATGAGCAGGCTGGCGACCTGGTGTAGAGTTGTTTATGCAAAAAACTTTCCAGATAATTCCGCCTGCTGACAGCATACTGTGCTTATTGTCCAGTATTTGTGGAACTTCAAGGCATGTGCTCTGGACAAATTGCGCTTTGTAAAATTGAGGTAAAACTAAATATTAATTACACATTTCTTCTTTACATAAATAAAAAAAGGCATATCTAATGGCGTGTTATCATTTGAGCTATAACTAGAACTTTATTCTGGAACGTAGTTATCACTGTCTTCTACATTTACTCATAGCTCATTTTCACTTTCATCGCCGGATTGATCCTTTGATAAGGATTGCACATACCCTGCAATATCTTTTTCGCAAAGTGATCGAGTCATATTGCAAATTATCACGCACTGATGAAAAATAAACTTCAATTGAAATAAAGAAACTGCAATGGAGTAATGACATATTGCATACTCAGAGAGAACTATAACAGAAATAACGGGGATTTGATAAGTAAAACAACTCTGTATACATATTTGCTTTTGTTGCAGTCATATCACGAAATAAAAATTCGAAAAAGTAATAGATAAAAGAAACATTGGCAGTCAGATATGTAACTGGGTCAAATGACCCCTACCCGTCTTTTTACGTAAATGTACTATTTATTTGGGTTTTAAATACTTTAATAAAATGGGAGTGCTTTTAAATTAAATTTTATACTTTTTTAATAAAAGTCATGAAATAACAATTCAGAAAAATAACTGATAAGAAATATAGGCATTAGATTTGAAAATGGGTGAAATGACCCCTGACTGTCTTTCTAGTGTTAAATAAGTTGGTGTTGTGCACCAATTAAAAAAGCCATAAAATAATAGCACTCTTTCAGGTATGTTTTTGTGTTGTCATAAACCTATAACACAATATATCAACCTAAAACATTTTTTTTTGTAATGTTCTCTAAACTAATTACCTATCTTTTAAAAATATTCATATAATTTGTATTTCTTTCAAAAATTTATATATTTATTGGTAATATTCAACACTTTAACATAATTACCACGCAACATATATGTTATGTTATTCAGGTAAAACATAAAAGTGATGCCAATTATTGCATGCACAATATATCAAAAGGATACGGCAACAACAGTAATTGGTTGATTACTAAGGTCCATTTTTGTAGAATTTTTGCACTTCAACAAACTTTCTGCAGTTTCAACAAACTTTTTGCTTAGTTTTTGAACAATAACACTTAAACCAGGCAAAATACGAAAAACAAATGTTAAACAATCTGAAATATTGTTTAACATTCTACAACAGCAGATTTTTCGTACGAAATTTTTAAGAAAAAAAAAACACTTTTTGACCTATAACTCCCATACCTGATTATTGAATTATACCGTCTTAATGGGCATGAAAAGGGCTACAATTTGGCATCATTCAATTTTTGATTTATAGTTACTGCTTCGAACAAATATTTAAAAAAACTGTTTTCACTAAAATTAATTTTTTTTCAGTTTTCGACCTGCAACTCCCATACCTGACTTTGAGCCGAAAATTAAATTATACCATTTTAAAGGGCATAACAAGGGCTAAAATTTGGCATCATTCAATTTTTGATTTATAGTTACTGCTTCGAGCAAATAAAAAAACTGTTTTCACTAACATTAATTTTTTTCAGTTTTCGACCTATAACTCCCATACCATTTTGGGCTCAAAGTCAGGTATGGGAGTTATAGGTTAAAAAGTGTTTTTTGAACAAATTTTCTTTAAAATTTTGTACGAAAAAGCTACTGTTGTAGAAAAACTAATAATAGCCGATTATGTAATTTCAGCTCAACTTTCAGATTGTTTAACATTTGTTTTTTGTATTTTGCCTGGTTTTAGTGTTATTGGTCAAAAACTAAGCAAAAAGTTTGTTGAAACTGCAAAAAGTTAGTTGAAGTGCTAAAATACTACAAAAATGGGCCTTTAGTAATCAACCAATTAATGTTGTTGCCGTATCCTTTTGATATATTGTGCATGCAATATTTGGCATCATTTTTATGTTTTACCTGCGTAACATAACATATATGTTACGTGGTAATTATGTAAAAGTGTTGAATATTACCAACAAATATATAAATATTTGGGAGAAATACTAATTATATGAATATTTTTAAAAGATAGGTAATTAGTTTGGAAAAAATTACAAAAAAAAATATGTGTTGATCAAATCAACGCTAATATAAATGTAGCTAAATGTTGCCAGTATACATATATTTGAGTCTGGCAGCTTGTTTTGTTAAACTCAAGAGAGCTCAACGCTCTTTTTAAAATAACTCACTCAATTTGCATTCTCGGAAGTTAAGAGTAGAAAAGTTTGTTATCTTCTCGTGGATATAATTTGTAGGGTTTTTGCTTGGAATATACTCAGCGGCGTCTAAAGATAAAAACTACGCCGGCCAGTATTCGTTCCGGCGTATTCTCTGATGAGTATTTCAAATCGCCCTGTATTAGTAGAAAAACGTTTGTCATTATTTATATTGGTCCGCACAAAATTTTGTCATAAAATTAGAGTCTAAAAATGCAGTTGGAACTTTCGAGAGACATCCGTAAATCTGGTTTTAATTTTGAAAATTGTAAGAGGTAAGTGATTCTTATGATATGAATTATGAAAAGCTTATAAAAAGTTAACAGGAATGAGGGTCTTATGAAGGACGGCTTTCTACCTCCTAAAATTGTTAAAACCGGTACAACTATTGCTGGTATTGTATTTAAGGGTGGAGTAATTTTGGGCGCTGATACACGTGCTACAGAAGGTCCTATAGTATCAGATAAAAATTGTTCGAAAATTCACTACTTGGCTAAAAATATGTAGTAAGTATATGATTAAAGTACACACTCAGAAGTCAAAATATGTACTTTACCATTTTCAAAAGTTGCTGTGGTGCTGGTACAGCTGCTGACACAGAAATGACAACTGATATGATTGCTTCACAGTTAGAATTGCATCGTCTTAACACCGGACGTCAGGTTCCTATAGTGGCGGCAAATACGTTATTGAAACAGATGTTGTTCCGTTACCAAGGACACATAAGTGCCGCTCTGGTGCTGGGTGGTGTCGATAAAACTGGGTCATATATCTATTCGATTCATCCTCATGGATCGACTGACAAGTTGCCATACGTTACCATGGGATCCGGTAGTTTGGCCGCAATGTCTATTTTTGAAGCTCGCTGGAAGCCGGACATGCCTGAAGAAGAAGGCAAAAAGTTGGTGCGGGATGCAATAGCCGCTGGTGTATTTAATGACTTAGGATCCGGTTCTAATATTGATTTGTGCGTTATTCGTAAGGATTCTACAGAATATTTGCGCAATTACGAATTAGCCAACAAAAAAGGGGAGAGGCAGGCAAGTTTTTGACCAATATAATTGTAGCATTGTTTTGCTTTGATTATTAATTTCTTACAGCTTAATTACGAATTCAAATTGGGGACAACTGCTGTATTGGATACAAAAATTAAGCAATTTGATATTACAGAAGAGATTTATTTCGTTCCAATGGAAACGGTATAATAAGTTACTTATGTAATATATATTTTTACTTTAAAATAAAAATTAAAATGTGGTAGTAGCGAAATGATTGACTTTAGGACCAGCTTTTACCGTAGTATATTCAATAAAAGAGAATGAAATATAGATGAGCAATGAGTTTTATGCATTTTTCTTAAAATTTGATGTTCAAACGGCTAAAAAGAGTATTACGTACGACGTATACGCCGGTCTTAAAAATTTTTGATTTTCCGATATCCGTGGCGTACCAACATAATTGTTTAAAAACAGGTCCGCTGTTAAAATTCAGTTCACTTGTTGCTGTGCGTTGATGGGAAAGTTGCAAAAAAAACATTTCTCAGTAACGTTAATATATATATATATATATATATATATATATATGTATATATATATATATATATATATATATATATATATATATATATGTATATATATATATATATATATATATATATGTATATATATATATATATATATATATATATATATATGTGTATATATATATATATATATATATATATATATATATATATATACACATATAGTATGTATTTAGTGTTCGTATAATTGATCCGGGCTGGGGGGCCAAACCATACCAAATTACTATGCTCTGTACTGTAAGTGATCTCAGGATTTTTGTTACTATGTAATACTTTATCAGCCCAATTCTTAAAACTCCCAGGGAATAAGTTTTTCACAAAAATAAAATGCTCCAATTCTGAACAGTCTGGGAAAGGAGAGAGAACTCGAAGTCAGCTGTTTTAATTATTTTATTTAATGTTTACAAAAACATTTGTAAATTTACAAACTTAATTTTATAAATTTCAAAAGTAAAAGTGTTTGAAGGGAAAAAAAGAGGTTAAAGAAAGAAAAAGTAATGTGGTGATTATTTTAGCGAACATTTTATATTGCTATATTAAATCGAATTCAGATTCATAGGCCAATTGTTCGAACTTAATTTTAAATCGCTGAAAGACATGATGATAAAACAAAAACGTGTTACCATCAGGTTGACACAGTTCTCTGATTCTTTTTCACAATAAAATTTGTGTAAATAGGAACTGTTATCACATTGAATTAAGCCACCTAAAAAGTGGTGACAAACACAATATACACATGAGCACTGATGATGAAAGTGTTGGGACTTTCGAAAACAGCTGTTCTGCTTTGCTGTGTAAGTTGCATAAAACTGATGTTGACTTTCCTTTTTGCCTTGGAATATATATCATCATGTCTTTCTGAGATTTAAAATTAAGTTCGAACAATTAGCCTATGAATCAGAATTCGATTTAAGAAAAAGTAATGTTTTTAATGTTATAGGCTCATCATCGTGTGTGGAATCCAACAATAGTAGAAGCGTTTTTTCTACACCAGATGCGCCTAACCCGAATTTGTTAGAAACGCCCTCCACAGAGTCTCATACAAATCAGGTTGTAAATAATTTCCTCATTTGCAGAAAAACTCTGCTGCATATTTGGGCCTCTACCAGTTGCCCGAGAAAATTTTAAATTTGTGCCGCCTTATGGCGTAGATAATTCTTTTGGTCGCACCAAACCTGAAAAATAAATTTATCATTTGTTGCTCTAATAATTCATACCTTTTTCCATTCGGCGATACTTTTAAGTGGTGGCCCAGCTGCGTTTAATTCCGCCTCTAAATTGTGCCATATTGCATTTAAATACACGTTGCTTCCTTTAAACCATCTAAATTTAAATTACTTACATCTTTTGGCACAATCCTCTTTAAATTTTTGACGGAATTATTCCCAAAATTTGTCATCATTTTCCCTCTTTTTATGGCAATCGTAATAGCTACTTTTTTCCCCGGGAAGAATTTCCTAGTTTCAAGGTTTGTTTGGAATAAGGGAAAAGAGAGAAATTTCCGAGGGAAAGTTTACTTAGAATAAGGGAAAAGGGAAAAAACTCCCGGGGAGTTATTATTCATAATTGGGCTGTATATATATGGCCTTGTAGGCTTTGTATTCAGTAGGTCTGAGAATCGGCTACTATCTATTTTTCATACCCCTAAGTGATAAGGGTTGTTCATCCTTAACAATTTTTTTTTTAAATATTTGGACGAAATATTTTGTTTTTATTTTTTTATAATGTGGCATTAAAAAATACATACTGTCCAAACTGGTTTGGACATTAAAATTTTTTTTTATTTATTTTAATTTGAATTATGTTTTGAATTTAAATCTAAACTATTAAATTTTGAATAAATAGAGTCAACCGTGCCCACTCATGGGCAAAGCAAAGAAATTATAATATTTTACACTTTGGCAAAGAAGGCCACAATTTTAAAGACAGTATAATTCCACTCTCATTGAAATAAAGTCGAGTTTAATCCAATAAAAAAATTCTAAATTTGGGAGTTTGAACTTTAGCATCAATAATCCTTATCTTAATTCTTATTTTTTTATTTACACATTTGCAGAGAAGGCTGCAAATTTGTGCATGGTCCTTTGTGTGTGATCCCAATACCAGTGAAAAACTGCAAAACCCAAAGAAGAAAATACAGTCCACATAAAAAAAAGACGAACAGCAAACAAAGGAATAAAGTGTGCTTTCCCAGAAAAATTATGAGGGAAAACCTAATCAAAGTGAGTACTTCTCCAATTAGTTTACAAAGAAAAGTGAAAAAGAAAACTCCTGAATAAATGTGTGCATATACATATGTATGTATGTAAAATACGAAAGCAGTTTACAACAACAACATTATTTTCGCGAAAAAAGTACCTAAACCTCTTAAGTAAAAACCGCTAAGTTTAGTAACTGAAAAAAAACTATTACATACATATGCACATAAAAACCGTAAAGAATTTGTAGGTATATACATACATACATATATATATATATATAAAAATAAGCATATTTGAAATATTTGCATATACATTATGAACAAATACAAGCATTTACATGCATAGTTTAACTTACAATACAGTTCTCCATCAAATTTATTCAAAATATCTATTTGGCATAAACAAAATAAAAGTAATTACGGACGTACATACGTATATTCTCATCTTGTAATATTTTAAAGCAAAATCCCTTTAATACATAAATTACCAAAATCTTACAAACGCTCACATATTTATTCAAGTTCATCAAACCTTGAAAATAATTAAAGTTCATAAAACCCGAAGCAAACATACATACATACAAAATCATAATATAAAAAAAAAGAATTGATTTTCTATTTATTTTAAAAACTCTCGAAGTTAAATTGTGTCAATTATAAACAAGAATAAATAAAAAAGACATTATTGGAATGTAAAATGCAATTTAACAGTTAATATGTTACATACTCATCCCATTCTCTTAAATCTGCACTAAATCCGCACTTTAAATAAGTGCATCTTAAAAACTTCAAAACCAAAAAGGTAACCAAAAGAAAAACAAAGAAATAAAAGAAAAATTATTATCGTTCGTATAGAAACCAGAGACGGAAAAGTAAATACCTAATAAAATCAAATTTAATAATTTTTCCATTTATTTAATAATATTGACACAATTTATTGAAATTGGAGAAAACAAATGTGAAAACACAAATAAAATTAAAAAAAAACTAAATATTCAAATATCCCATAATTAGCCCTTACACATTTTTTTCTCACAATTATTTCACATGTAAAACCATTAAAACTCTAATTATATTCTTCTCATATCTCATTAAAAATAAAACAACCACGACATAAGCACGAGTTTTCCAAAAATTGCTTAATTAAAATTATTGAATATTTTACAAATCTTTATATTTGAATACTGGTAACAAACGTGAATGTACCTCAATAAGAAACTCTTACAATACAGCTTCATTTGTTTATTGTTTCTTTTCAAAATTAGATTTATTTAAATCGCAATTCGTATGTTTTTACAAAATTATCTCGTGGTACTTAATTGTGGTATACAGTTATTAACAAATTCTCTTGAATAAATTTGATATTAATGAAGTTATTAAACTAGTATTAATATCTAGTACTACATCCCGTAGCCCATAAATAACCCCACGCTTTAAATTAGATTGAATCTATTGCTATAATTTTCATAGCCCCTAAAATTTGTCTGTAAAAGAGATTTAACATCTAAGATTTAAAATAGTATATTGAAATTTGGTAGCTTAATTCAAGCTTTCGCTTTATTTTCAATATCTGTGAAAAACACCAAAGTGAAGAAAATATTGACCCAAAGGGATCCATCCTTGAGGTCAAGTTGAAAGGTCTAGAGCTGAAATGGGGAAGAGTTGAAGGCTCATATGAATGTGCTATAATGTCGAAAGACAAATTTATAACACCAATTGTCAAAGCCGATGTTTCGAAAATATATGACGAATGTTCAGAGCCATATTGGGCTTGCGCATCGAGATTCCAAGAACTTCTTAAAAGTTTTAGATTAGAAACGATGCCGTGCCTTACAGGTCGTTCAACATCCCGTTATTCTTTTCCCTATCAAAATCCCCCTCAAGATATAATCCAAGATAGCTCCGACTGCATCAAACTTCCTCCCTGTGACACTGAGATATTTAACGGAAGTTATGTACAATGGCCTTCATTTAGGGACATGTTCACAGCTGTTTATATTAACCACTCTAAGCTCACTGCAGTAACAAAATTATACCACTTACGTAATAAAACAAGAGGTGAAGCGGGAGATATAGTTAAAAGATATCCCCTGTCCAATGAAAGCTTTGAACTAGCATGGAATGCTTTGAAAGCTCGTTATGAAAACAAAAGAGTCTTAGTAGATAATCAAATTAAAATAATTTTTGACATACCAGCGGCAACTCAAGAAGATAGCGAATCAATCCGAAGAGTCCAATCAACTGTAAATGACTCCCTAGCAACTCTGAAAACACTTGGGGTTCAAGTAGACAGCTCTACCCGATTTTTATTCGTCTTATCTCTACAAAGCTTCTCGAAGTCACTCTTTCCCTCTGGTAACAGTCTCTCTCTTCGCCCAGGGAGCTTCCAAAGTGGTCTCAAATGTCCCAATTCTTAATTGATAGGCACGAAGCAGTAGAGCGTCTCACTAGTATCAAAATGTCGAAAGATTGTTTCACTCTTAAAAAACAAACTAGCTCAAAGGTGCAAGTTTATGCCTCTGAAGAAAATTTAAGTGAACCTTCTTGCAAACTCTGCAATAAAAATCACCCGTTGATTTTGTTTACAAAAATAAATTTTGTAACAATTGCTTAGCTTCATCTCACCTCAAGGCAAATTGCGGTAGTAAATACACATGTTTACATTGCAAAAAACCTCATCACACTTTGTTGCGTATGAGACAGAATTCCCAAAACACAGTACAAAGCCCAAGCAGTACTCAAAATCAAAGACCAGCTGAAAAATCTAAATTTGTTCAAAAATCGTCCACAAACATTTCCCAAACAATTCCAAATAATTCCCAAGACGAGTACCCTCAAACATCCAAGCAAGTTCAAGCTAATTGATCTATAAGTAGCGACAATATTTTGTTGCGTACGGCCTTAACGCAAATTGAGCACTGAGGGTAACTTTTCACAGTTAGAGCTCTGATTGATCCTGGCTCTCAGCGGACATTTTTAACTGAAAGAATAAGAACTAGGTTGCAGCTGCCGTATAAGAAGTCTCATTTCAAAACATTCGAATGAGGAATGTGAGTTTGTTTTATATGCTAAAAGATATAATCTACACATTCCAATTAAAGCTATTGTTCTACCCAGGGTAAAAAAACGGCTTCCAGCTTTTAATTTCGAAATCCCATTTGCTGACGAACTATTACAATTAGATCTAGCTGACCCTTCCTTTAATAAGTCATCACAAATAGATCTAGTTCTAGGCAACGACTGCGAACAATATCTCAACATTGATGGTATTAAGAAAAATATTTGTGATCAAACGTCTGCGTATAACACCATTTTTGGTTGGGTTCTCAGTGGTCCCGTAAAAGCTCGCGAAATTCAAACTTTCACCACCTCAGTCCTCGAATCTGGGAGCAGGAAGAAATTCCTTTTACTGAGCCCAAATCAGCGGAGGATGATTTCTGCGACGAATTATATCAACGAACCACTACCCGAAATGAAGATGGCAGATACGTAGTTAGACTTCCTTTTAAAGCCGATTTTCCTGATTATCTTGACTCCTCTCGCTGTACTACTTTAGCCCAATATACAAACTTGAAGAAAAATTGAACTATAAATCCCGAATTCCAAGCCCAATACAAGGAAGTTTTAAACGAATATCTCATCCTTGATCACATGGAAAAAGTACCATCAAATGAACTTGTTTCCCATGGTAAATATAGCTCTTTTTATTTACCGCACCATGCAGTCGTAAGGCCAGAACATAAAACGACAAAGGTAAGAGTCGTTTTTAATGCATAAAGAAAGTCCAAATCTCAGTTTTCATTAAATGACGTTTTATGTAAAGGTCCTACTCTTCAAAATGATTTAATATCTATTATAATCAATTGGACATTCAGAAAATGTATCGCCAAATATTGGTACACCCAGCTGATAGACCTTATCAGCGAATATTATTCCAACCCCAAGCAGACGGCCCAATTAAAGATTACCAATTGAAAACGGTTACCTTTTGGCGTAAACTGTGCCCCGTATCTAGCGATTCGAACTCTTTTGCAACTCGCATCTGATTCCGAGTCCAAATTTCCCTATGCAGCTTCAATTCTGCGCACAGAAACCTACGTGGATGATATTCTCACTGGTGGTTACTCAATACAAGAAACTTTATTTTTTAAAATTTTTTAATTTGAATTATGTTATGAATTTGAATTTAAACTATTGCATTTTGAATTACCTTATTTGTTTTTAAAATGTATATTAATCAAATTTGTATATCCTAGCAACATTGAAAGCAAACAAAAAAAAGAGATAAATAGAGTCAACCGTGCCCACTCATGGGCAAAGCAAAGAAATTATAATTTTTTACACTTTGGCAAAGAAGGCCACACATTTAAAGACAGTATAATTCCACTCTCATTGAAATAAAGTCGAGTTTAATACAATAACAAAATTCTAAATTTGTGAGTCTTATTTTTTTATTTACACATTCGCAGAGAAGGCTGCGAATCTGTGCACATACAACCCCAAACTTTTACTTTTTTATCACCAAGCCCTATTTTTTTATAGCCACTTTAGTAATATAATCATTATTCATCCCGCTCGATAACTGATCAATTATAGTATTTTTAGCTGTACTTCGATTAAAATTTCCCTTAGATTATGGCAAATCTAAATTTTTTTAATGAAAGTAAACATTTATTTTTATTATTAAAGTTAAATCCTGATATCGTTCATAGCGCTCCATGCTTATTTCACGCATATACCACATACTTACACACTTATAATATGTAAGTCATTTTTTGTCTACACTAGAATTTATCTAGAAACTCGAAATAATTTATAAGGCAAAACAAAGTTTGCCGGGTCAGCCTAGTATATATATATATATATATATAAAGATATTTATATATATATATATATATATATATATATATATATATATATAGAGATATTTATATATATATATATATATATATATATATATATATATATACATATGTATATACATATATACAAATAATATTTATATATATTATATATATATATATATATATATATATATATATATACATAAATTTATATAGATATATATATATATATATATATATATATATATATATACATAACATAGCATAAATATTCATATTCTACAAAATACAGTAATCGCACCACCATCCAGATCCCCAAATAAAATCCATCGATGATCATCATGTATAAAATAAGCATTATATCAGTTTCAATATTTATGGAATACTAATTTTTTTTCACAACGTCTTCAAGATCAGAATAATCAAATTATTCCCCCAGTCTCAAGCATTGCAAACAAAAAAGAAATAACTGAATTGCTGGACAAAATATCTTAAGTAAACACACACCAAAATTAAAAACAAACAAAAAATAAAAGAAGAAATCTCACTCCAGCAAGAAGAAACGAACCACAAACATTTGGGCCATCCATATATAACTACAACACTTTTGAAATAGTGTAATTCCTAAAAATGCTTTTAAATTTTATTATTCACCAGGCGTACACAGTATAAATGGACAGACAGAAATTCCCACGCTCACATATGGACGCACATGTATTCTCAAGATCACATATGGACGGACACAAATTCCCACACTCACATACGGACGGACATGTATTTTCAAGGTCACATATGGCCAGACACAAATTCCCACGCTAATGTACGGACGGACATGTATTCTCAAGGTCACATATGGACAGACACAAATTCCCACGCTCACATAACGACGGACACGTATTTTCAAGGTCACATATGGACAGAAACAAATTCCCACGCTCACATACGGACGGACATGTATTCTCAAAGTCACATATGGACAGACACAAATTCCCACGCCTACCCCAACATTATAAAAAAAACAACAATGTGAACACCCCTATTTAATTAACACAAATTTTACAATTAAAATTTCAAAATTTTAAGTTTTAATTGCTGAAATTTCACAATTTTAATGGTCCTGGCACATACAGTTCCTACCCACTGGTGATGATAATAATAGTGGTTTTCACATGAAGAATGTCAGAACAACGGCGCATTTAAGGTTGCCGGCGCAGAGTTTACAGTTGAAGGCATTTAGAGAAAAGTTTCCCATATTGAATGATGTTGCCATTGATGAATATTTTGAAGTTACGCCGAAGTTGTTGATCGGCCTGCCACATGTGAGATTGGTCGGCCCAAATCAGGTTGTAAATTTGGACGAAAGTTTTAGTGTACATAAGACAGCTTTGGGAAACGTCTTATGTTCCGAGAATTCGGAAACAAATGTTTTTGTAGTTGAATACAATGTCATGGACGACATTAAGCAACAAATGTCTGACTACTTTTCATTGGAAAGTTTTGGTATGAGACCAGTGAATCCTATTATTTCTGAAGATGATTTAAGAGCCGAGAAAATTTAGAAGGATACCACATATAAGAAATGTCAGCGATACGAAACGGGTCTTTTATGGAAATACGATAAATACGAAATTAAGGAAAGTTACTCATTGGCCTATAAGCGATTACAAGTAGCGAAATATAATATGAGAAAAGATGAGGACCTTGACATATGGTATAATGACAAGATTGATGAGTACGTTCCGAAGGGCTATGCTAGGAAACTGTCGGCTGAAGAGGCGGCTGTGGAAACAGAAAGTACATGGTATCTACCGCAATTCGTTGTTGCTAACGATAATAAGGGTAACAAGAGAAGACTGGTGTTCGATGCAGCTGCAACTGTAAGGGGCGAATCATTTAATTCAAGATTGCTCACTGGCCCAGCCAAATATCAACCAAAGCCACTTCTTTCGATTCTTTTTAGATTTAGACAGCGACAAATAGCGGTATGCGGTGATATACGCGAAATGTTTCACCGTGTGCTGATTCGTGAAGAGGACCGAACCCAAAGATTTTATGGCGGTCAGGCGTAAGTTCTAATGAGCCGGATATATATGTAATGCTCGCAATGATATTTGTGTCTGCCAGTTCGCCTTGTTCCGCGCAGTATGTTAAGAATTTAAATGCCAAATTATTCAAAGATCAGGATGCCAGAGCCTATAGGGAAATTATAGACAATCATTACGTAGACGACTATGTGGATAGCTTCGATACAGTTGATGACGCTATTAGAATAACCAGGAATGTAATTGACATTCATAAACACGCCGGATTCGAGCTGTGTGGTTTGGTACAGCAGAGTGGGGATGAGTCTAAGTATAAGTGAGTCAATGACCGAAAAGGATCTGGGTCTCTTCTGAACGACTGATGACGATTCATTCTATTTTATGTTGAAATTTTCTAAAGTTCCTGATGCGGTCTTAAGTGGACGTCGCAAGCCAACGAAAAGCGAGATCTTAAGTTTAGTCATGTCGGTATTTGACCCATTTGGGTTCTTGGCTAACATAGTAATACGTTCAAAAATTATACTACAAGAACTGTGGCTCTACAATATCGATTGGAGCGCCCCAATACCTGATAAGATATATGATAAGTGGCAACACTGGTATGAAGAACTTCAGAATGCTCAACATATAAGAATTTCTAGATGCTATGGAGAAATGTTTACGAATCCGTCTGCTATTATTGAACTACACGTATTTGTGGACGCAAGTGAGGTGGCGTTCGCAGCAGTGGGCTATTGAAGAGTGCGTTTAAAAGACACTAGCGAAATAGTGTTTGCTGCTGACAAATCCAAGTGTGCGCCGTTAAAGCCTCATTCCATACCAAGGCTGGCGCTTCAAGCTGCCGTGCTTGGAGTGAGATTAAAGGAGGCCATCGTTTTGAGCCCCGACATTAAGCCGATGAGAATAATATTTTGGTCAGACTCAAGAACAGTAGTGAAATTGATTCAATCTGATTGCCGAATTTACAAACAGTTTTTATCTCACCGGATCGGAGAAATTTTAGAACATACAGAGGTGAAACAATGGCGATGGGTACCTGGATCTCAGAATCCACCTGATGATGCGACAAGACCACAGTATTTTTCAGGGCATGTACAAAATTCTCGTTGGTTAAACTGTCCACCAATCTTAAAATGTGAAGAAAGTAGTTCGCCGAAGCTATGTGGAGAAGCCGACAAGCAATTGTGTGAAGCCGAAGTACGTTCTAAGTTTTTGTTTGCTGTAACTCAAAATCGCCATGTAATACCGTATGGAGAAAATTCTAAGTATTATAAGTTATTGAGAATTAGATGTTGGATAGCTCGAGCGGTGAAAATTTTTAAATGTTTTGCTGTACGCAAGAATAAAACTACGCTGAATTTCAAGTCATATATTACATCACGGGAGATTGTACAGGCCGAAATATTTTGGTGTCAGGTGGCTCAGAGGGATGTGTTTGAAAAAGAGTTAAAGTTTTAAAAATGGGGAGACCAGTTTTCAAGAATAGCAGTACCTATAACTTGACTCCTTGCCTAGGAGATGATGGACTGATTAGGATTTCAGGTCGAATTAGTAAGGCCACATGTGTTGGCCAGTGTACAAAGGAACCAATTATTATGCCGAAGAACCATGTGATAACCAGGCTTATAGTAAGACACTATCATGAGAAATACATGCATTAGAATCAGGAAGCAATATGTGCCGCAATTCGAACCAAATTTTGGATTCCCAGTTTAAGGCAGTTAGTAAGAAGCGCGAAAAAGAATTGCCAAATTTGCAAAAATAGAAGTGCAGCCCCCAGGGTACCATTGATTGGACAACTACCTATAGACCGTATTACTCCGTTTGTGAGACCTTTTACCTATACCGGTGTCGACTACCTGGGACCCTATACAGTTGCGGTTGGACGAAGGGCAGAGAAAAGGTGGGTGTCACTTTTTACATGTATGACTACGGGGGCCGTCCACCTTGAACTGGCAAGGGACTTATCAACCAATAAAGAGGACTTTGCTAAAATTGAGACAAAAGTGGCCGATGAGTGTACACAACGCGGTATAGAATGTGTATTTAATACCCCGGTTGACGCCTCCGAAGGTGGTGTGTGGAACGAATGGTCCGTGCTATAAAGAATGTGTTAACATTCACGTTGAAGGAAAGATCGCCGCAGGTTGATACCCTGAACAGTTTTTTAATTGAAGCTGAAAATTTGGTTAATTCCTGTCCGTTGACGCATTTACCCATTGAAAGCATAGATTGCGAAGCGCTTACACCAAACCATTTCCTGCTTGGTTGTTCAAACATCGTACAAACTCCTGCAGTTGGTGAGAAGGTTTGTCTTCGGAAGCAGTGGCATATTCTGTAGCAGCTCAAGCCGACTTTTTGGAAAAGATTGGTGCTGGAGTATCTGCCGGATCTGACAAGGCGTACAAAGTGGTACCAGGCGGTGAAACCGCTATGTGTTGGCGATATTGTGGTCGTGTGTGACGAGATGGAGGAACGAGGCAAGTGGAAACGTGGTGTTGTAGAGGAGACGTTTATGACTGAGGATGGGCAGGTTCGCTCTGGAGTAGTAAGAACTACTCTTGGGAAATTGCGAAGACCAGCATCACAGCTAGCGGTGCTCGATTTGGTTAGTGAGTCTCCCTGATCGACTCACGGGTGGTGAAATGTTGTGGAGCGAATTAGGAATATATGTTAATACGTTACTTATATATGTCATTGAATTAATTTATGTCTTTATGTTAATAATGTCAAGTTTTGATTTGTTTGTTGAACGTCAAAGGCTACCGCTGGTTACCTAGAATGATTAGATTTGGCAGCATCTTTTAAGATGTGTCAGAAAATTGAAGAAGAAAATTGAAGAAGAAAATTTAAAAAAAGGAAGCACGCCAGCGCGGTAGAGTTGTGGAAGTGACTTCTACAAATCTTTTAATATCTTATCTTTAAAAAATTTTATGTACCTTTAGATAATAAAACTCCTAGCCGCTACCGCATTGTAGAGTTTTCTAAACGAAGCAAAAGAAAATTGTTTTATTAGTATTCTGCCGAAGTGTCACAGCCGTGACATCGAAAATAAGCTGCAAGCCACAATATTTTTTTATTATGCAATTAGAATTGTATACGCCTGAAGGCACTGATGCCTTGCCAGAGTGACAGGTTAAGTAAGAAGGCCATGGATAAGGAAGCCATATCCGAGATGATTAATGAGGCTGCTCTAGTAGGAGACAGCGTAGATATGCCCGAGTCGCCACATAGTGATAGTGACGACGAAAAAACTATATTGGAATGTGATGCCGTTGCAGAGCTACAGAAGGAGATAAGGATGCTGAAAATATCAATGGATACTTCGATGAAAAATTCCGTTAATACCAATATGCCGCCAACGGCAACAGTGCTACACATAACACCATTCTACTCGTCTACACACCAGAGAACGAAATAATGTACTTTTTAGCCTTTGTGTACACAAGTTTACACCAACGACATCGAAAAAAAAGACATTGAAAAATGTATACATGCCACACTTGATACACAAATACATCTTGATTGTACAAGACTGTGCATTGAAAACATTGAAAACATTGAAGACATTAAAACAATAAAAAGACATTGTGATTATTATTGAACATTTTTACTTTGCTATATTAATATTTATATAGGCTAAATTGTTCTAACTTAGTTAAAATCTCAGAAAGACATGACGATAAATATTCCTAGGCACAAAGGAAGTCAACATCAGTTTTATTCAACTTACACAGCAGAGCAGAACAGCTGTTTTCAAAAGTCGCTACACTTTCATCTTCAGTGCTCATGTGTATATTGTGTTTATCACCACTGTTTAGGTGGCTTAGTTGAATGTGATAACACATTGAATTGTGACATTGAATTCACTTTATGTCCGTATACATATTTGCGGTGATGATAACATTGTATTTGTTTCTGTATCTTTATGAAATTAATGTGTGGGACTATGAGGCGCCAAGTGTTTTTAAATAGACACACACATAACAACAACACCACAAAAAACAGATATACTCATAATAAAAAGGGTCAAATAAAATATTGTTACAGAGATTAGAAATAGATTTAAATAAAACGACAATGTGGCTTTATGTACTTGGCAGCACTGCCAATTAATCTCTAGCTGTCAAAATGTTACAACCCTGGTCAACACCATATAGATAATATTCAAATTAACGGAAATAGAATACACCAGAACATACAAGATCATTCGAGGCTGTGCCAAGATTAATTGTAAACAACAACAACCATGCCCAGAAGTTTCGCGAAGTTACCACACGACGTCATTTTTGCTACATAAAGGCGCTTCCACAGCTCAGCGAGAGAGTGTGATTTCAAATATAGACGTGTTAACATCGCTAAGTGTTGAGTAGTACAAGTATTCGTGTAAATAAAGTAATAAATAAAGTGTTGCCGCATTATATTTCTAAAATTAATTTGTCCGTGTCTTAATTTGATGCAATAAAACGAATCCCTGAAGGATAAGTAATAAAACCGTTTTTACGAAAAGGCCTAAAAACATAACAATATATTAATTTTTCGGGCAAGCAATAACACAAAACAGCAGAAACGTGGCTACTTTCTAAAAATTTGCAGCATTTTGCATATTTTGCAAATGAAATTAAATGTGAAAGAGGTAAATAAGTATACTTTCATAAATAAAGCGATCCTTATAAAATTGCCAGGAAAACAAATTTCAAAAGATATTATCACCCCAATTATGAATATTCCTGGGGAAATTTTACCCTTCCCAATGCTTTGTTCCTGGGAAAAATTTCCCTTATTCTAATATACGAGGGAATAGCAAAAAAGGGAGTGAGAAAATCTGAGTCAGCTGTTCTGCTTTTGACATTTTATTTTGTGCTATCGTGGGAAATTTAATAATAAACAAGTTTATGCCCATAAATTTTTAATTTTTATATTCTAAAATTTGAATTTTTTGTATAAGAAAATACAGGTTTTTCCGCCGTACTTTCCTTTGATTTTGTCAAAAATTTTGGATGGAATGTCAAATTTTCTTCGGATTGTGCCGCACATTTAGCATTATGTTATGTGGAACAAATTTTGTGCTGCCTTTTGCCGCACATATTTCTTTTGGTAAGTCCAAACCTGTGTTGGAAAGTCCTTTATACAGTTGCGAATTTTTAGTAGATTATAAATAAACCTTTTTCCAATTACTGCTACTTTTGGTTGCTGGTCCTAGTGCATTTAATTCACTTTCAGCAATTTGCCAGAATCTCTACAGTTCTTGCCTCTCACCCTTAAAATACCCACAAGCTATTCTTGGATGCTGCTGGACTAAGGTCAATAAATGTTGCACCTGGTGTCTATTTGTATTTTATGACCTTAAAAACAAAAATTAAATCAATTTTTATATATTTATATATGTAATACTTACATTTTTGAGCTAACTCCTTTTCATATATGTGAGGAAAAAAACTCCCAAAAACCGTCAATTGTGTTTTCCCTTTTTAATTTTCATAATGCATACTTTTTCCTCTTGGGAGTTTTTCCCTTTTTTAGAAAATGTTTAGAATAGGAGGAAAGAGAAAAATTTCCCTGGAAATTTTAATGCATAATACCAGGGATGGGAGAAGGGAACATTTTCTCAGGGAGTTGTTATTCATAATTGGTGTGTATTATTATTTCCATCACTATTAAGGCTTGCCACTGTGAAATATGGCATCCCCATATTCACGGAGATGTACACAAGTATAGGCCGAAGGTGCACACAACGAAAAGTGTACACAACGAAAGAAAGGCAATGTCATCAATGTATTGAGGGTGTGCATTGTACAGCGGGTGTACTTTAAATTTTCTTGTACACAATTTCGTTCTCTGCTACACACCACAAGATAAGTATGCTTATTTATGCCATAATCGACGTGACACTCATCGGAGTAAGACGTGTTTTTCTGTGCTCTGGATAATCCTTCAATCCTGACTTAAAACTGTTAACAAAAAAATTCGAATGTAAATAATTGAATTTTTGTCGTGCGTTTATTTTTGTTTTTGAATTGTGCTAAAAAAAAATACATAAAATAAAATATAAAAAACAACGACTTTATGCTATAAAAGTAATTTATTCTAGTCCTCACATTTCATACGTTTTTATATTGACATACATTCATACCAGCATACTCGAATATTTAACATACAAACAATAACACTAACAATTTAATCTTTAAAGTGTCTCTTTTCTGCTTTTGTTTTCTTTGCTGAATAATATACTGCATACATTTTTCTCAACAATAATAACAACAACCAATGATTATATACATATATGTAATTTAAAATTTTAACATTAAACAACAATAATAATCATCTTATGTGCAAATTACAAAAATTAACGAAATATCCAACAAAAACACTTAACCAAGAAGAAAGCAAAAAATTCCGCAAATTCGAAGCAACAACTAACATAATACTTATAATTATTAATCAATAACAACAATAATCATCAATAAATTCATATACCAGCAAACATAAATTAACTAAAAAAAACTAAAAAATTTTGAACTGCTCCTATTTTTATTTATAACGTTTAAAGTAATATTTATTGATATGGCCTGTTTAGCAAAAAATTGTACCATATCAAGCGAAGATGACAGAATGATTGTCTGTTGGCTTTGCCATGAATGTTGTCATTATAAATGCTGTGGTATCTCTGGGTTAGTAGCAGAAGCTTTATCCAAGATTAATGGACTACATTGGTGTTGTGAAAGCTGCAGGAAAATAGGAGTCGACTATTATCGTTTCTTCCAAAATACGAAATCGAAGTTTCTGGAATTACAGGATGAAGCTTCTAAGTTAAACGAACGTATTTCCGCTTATGGTAAATTGTTTGACGATTTTAAATCGTTAGATAATCTGAAGTCTCCTCCACAAAAAAAAACGTCGTAAGTCACCTAGAATCAACAACAAAGAAAAATGTGATGATCCTCCGGCTGTTTCGTGCAAACCTACATCATCTTTAGGAACTGGTTTAAATACATGCCCTTCAATAAACACAGAATTAAATATCGCTAATTCACAGCAAAGTTATGCTGAAGCTGTCACCGAAATTAATCATACTACTATTGATCCGCTACAATCACATTCGGAGGTAGGTGCTTATAGTTCGCTACGAGCAGTACTTCAAAGAAAAACTATTTTCGTTTCTCGTTTGGCAAGCGATACTACTTCGGGTTCAGTTGAATCTTACGTAAAAAGTAAAATTGGCAACCATGCAGCCATCTCAATTCATAAATTCAATTTTTCTCAACCCAGATCTATATCATCTTTCAAAATTACGGTTTCTGTAGATCTTTATGATACTATACTTGATCCGAATTTCTGGCCAAATAATACTCTTGTTCGGGAATATGTGTATAGAAGTAGATCACAAAATATTGAAGTGCTGCCACAACGTCAATCTAACGCTCCAAAAAACTAAATGGAACTACTGATTATATTTCTATTGTTTACCAAAATGTCCGTGGCTTGAGAACTAAACTATCAACTCTATATATGGAAAGCTTCAACATTGATCATCATGTCTTGGTGTTCACAGAAACATGATGATCATATTTCGCCGTGATCGTGGTAACAGAAGTACTGGTGGTGGTGTTCTTATTGCAGTTTCTTCTGATTTTTCTTCTGAGGTCGTCATCATTGATTCTTCGCTTGATATAGAATTTATATCTGTAAGAATAAAACTTAATCATAAAAGAGTATATGTTACCTGTTCTTATATTCCACCATCTTCCCCGCAAATTTTATATACTATGCATGCCGAAGCTATAGGATTAATCGCTCGTTCCGCTTTTGCTGGTGACTCTGTCTTTGTTTTTGGTGATTTTAACTTACCTTCCATTGCCTGGGCATATCTGCCTGAAGATAAATATTTTATTCAAACGAAGCAGAATTCGAATCATGCCGAATTTTTCAACATCTTATATGACCTTAACCTATACCAAATAAATGGAATTTTCAATAACTACAATAGGTTATTAGATTTAATATTCGTCAATGATGTGGCTGAGTGTTTCATTAGGCGCTCATCCCCCATTACAACTCAAGAAGACTGTTACCATCCCTCAATAGAAGTAGTGGTTTCAATTCTATCAAAATCAGTTAGGCCCTCGTTTTGCAGAAATGAAATTTTCTACTCGTTCAAACATACTAACTACAATATGTTAAATGAGCTGTTCGCTGACACAAATTGGGGCAATATTTTATCGTGCCATACTGATGTCGACCAGATGACTAAAGCCTTCTATAATAAGATTTACTCCTTTATAGATTTGTGTGTTCCAAAAATAAAACCTAAGAAAACAACTGGTCCACCCTGGAATAATAAACTTTTGACTCGTGCCAAAAATAAGAAAAATAAGTGCTTTAAAAAATTTAAACAGTCTGGTTCCCCTGCAGACTATCTAAGGTATTCGATTAGCCGCTCTGGATACATTTCGCTTAATAAGACATGCTATGATAACTATATAAACAGAATGAAATATAATTTTAAACGTAATCCAAAGTCATTTTTCAAATTTGTCAATTCCAAGCGAAAAATAACTGGCTTTCCTTCTTGTATGAAGTTTCAACAAATGGAATCCTGTGATGACGCCATTATAAGCAATTTATTTGCCGATTTTTTCTCGACAACTTATTCGGATGCTACCTACGACAATTCGTTTAACTATCCAGTCAGGATAACAGCCAACCAATCAACCTCTATTCAATTTATTGATATATCAACAATCCGCATGGAATTAAAACGCCTTAAATTTTCTTTCAACTTTGGTCCAGATAAAATTCCTAGCAACATTTTGATAAACTGTGCTGACAGTATTGCTGTGCCATTAGCACTTTTATTCAATGCGTCAATAAAATCTGGTCATTTTCCTTATGTATGGAAGAATTCCTTTATAATTCCATTGTTTAAATCAGGAAATAAATCTGATATAGCCAACTATCGTTGTATTGCAAAACTGAGTGTTATTCCCAAACTATTTGAAAAAATTGTCACCGATCACTTAAGTTATCAAGTATCAAATTTGATATCACCATGTCAGCATGGTTTTCAAAAAAGGTGCTCTACTACAACGAATCTGCTGCACCTTACAACCGAAATATATCGTGGATTTTTTCAACAACAACAAACCGATGTGATCTACACTGATTTTAGCAAAGCCTTCGATAAAGTCAACCATATGCTTCTGAAAATTAAACTGCATTTGCTTGGCTTTACGGATCTTAGTATAAAATGGATATATTCATACCTGAGTGATAGAAAACAAACCGTTTGTTTTAAAAATATATATTCCAGAAGCATTGATGTTTTATCTGGTGTACCACAGGGAAGTCACCTTGGACCACTTCTATTTACATTGTTTATTAATGACTTACCTGATGTAATTCGTTCATCCAATATTTTGATGTATGCTGACGACGTGAAAATTTTTCTGAGTTATAGTCAAATATCTGAACAGAAACATCTCCAAGAAGATTTAAATTCATTTTACTCTTGGTGCAAAACAAATCGTATGGAACTTAATTTGAAAAAATGTAAATACATGCGTTTTGTTAGAAGAAGTCCGATTCCTGCATGCTATGTTTTTGAAAATTATCAATTGGACTTGGTCGATAATATCTTGGATCTCGGAATCCTGCTTGATTCTGAACTTAATTTCATTGCTCATATAACAATGGCAATAAATAAAGCTAGAGGTGTACTTGGTTTTGTAAAACGCTGGGCTAAGGAGTTTAATGATCCATATGTTACAAAAAGCCTATATACATCACTTGTAAGGCCTGTGTTGGAGTACGGTAATATGGGACCCTATATATAAAACACATTCTGACGCTATCGAATCTGTACAAAAACAGTTTCTTATTTTTTGTCTTCGTGGGTTAAACTTTAACCCAATGAATTTACCAACATATTCCGCTAGACTTTCCCTTATCAAGCTGCCAACTCTAAAAAGTCGTAGAACTGTGCTGAACATATCGTTTACTTTCAACATAATTATTGGCGATGTAAGCTCTGGTTTTTTAATCAACGATATAACTTTTAATGTCCCACAACGTCCTTCACGTTATTTTTGTCCACTATCAGTTAAATTTTTCAGAGCAAATTATGCCAATGGTGATCCTTTGAGAAGGATGTGCCACGAGTTCAACAAATTTTATAATTTTATTGATTTTTCTTCAAGCCACAGTACAATAAAAAATAAAATATTAATTTATCTAAACTCATAATTTTGTACTAAACTTTTGTAGATATTATTATTATTTTATGTTTTATACTAATGTTTAAAAAATTTATGTATACAATTTAACTGTCTGTAAGGATCATTATCCATAGACAAATAAATAAATAAATAAAAAAATAAAAAAAATAAAAATTTCTAATTTTAATTTTGATAATATACCACATAACTACACACCACAACCGTCGCGACGCGTCGCCAACATATATATGCCTTCGTCGGCTCAGCCAACACACGCGTTGCCTGGGTTTAGTATTGCGGCAACCCAGCCAATATATACACGGTTCCATTCATCAACAATTTTGTCTGCTCAGCCGTACGTACCAAAATCGACATTTCAGTACTCAACATATCCAGTAAACAACATAGAAGCTGTAAATGAACAAGAATCATTTCACCCTTTTCGCAAGCTGTACGACCTGCCGGAATTTAACGGTCAGCCGGAACAATGGCCAATGTTTTCCGTCTCATACAGGGAGACAACTCAACACAACAATTACTCAAAGTTGGAAAATCTGTTTCATTTGCAAAAGGCTTTAAAAGGGAATGCCAAAGCAAAAGTGGACGCTTACCTTATACATCCGGAAAGTATAGAACAAGTAATGAGCACTCTTGAGTTTCATTACGGTTGACCGCATATCATGATTCATAGCCAGATCGCAAAGCCCAGAGCATTTCCTGCCATCTCCGGAAGAAACATTATCGAAATCGCGAATTTTGCCACTGTAGTTTCAAACCTGGTTGTATTTTTGGAGAATGCTGGAGCAAAACCATACCTTTCCAATCCGACTCTAATGGATGAGCTCGTGAGTAAGTTGCCTTTCACAAAGCCTGAGGAATGGATAAAATATTCCATATTAAACTTGGGACAATATCCAACAGTACGGTAGTTGAGCGAATGGTTGCAAAATGTAGCTACATATATATCTCTGGCAACACCAATAGATCCCAGCACTGAAGGCGTCTCAAGAAATAAGGGTAGTAAATACAAATCATCATTTGCTATAACAGTTGATGATCGCAAGCAGATGAAATATGTGATGTGCCGCAGCAATCATAGCCTTACCCAATGCACAAAAGGTGGAAATTAGCAAAGGATTGTCGCCTATGCTTTTGTTGTTTGGCATCTGGTCATAACTCCTCCCAGTGTAGTAGCCGCCGCTCATGTGGTATATTTAACTAAACCAGATATCATAATCGTTTGTTACACGAAAATATTACAAATAAAAATAAAAATAATGACGGTGCAAAAGGTAAACAAACAAATACAATCGATGGTACCTTTGATGGTGATGCTACATTGAATGTGAATGTACAAAACAATAACGATAGCACATCGGTAACAACGATTGTAGAGAATTGTTTAAGTAGAAAAAGTTTATATAAATATTTGCCAGTACGTTTAAAGGGGCCAAGGGGTAACACACAGAAAATAGCGTTTATCGATTAAGGGTAAAAGGTGTCTCTTCTGGAGGAAGATATTGCTGATAAAATCGGATTAAAAGGGCCGAAAATAATTTATCGCTAGGATGGATAAGGGGTAAGAAATCTAATGAGGTATCGATGAGGTTGGAATTGGAAATCGGTGATAGTAGATAGGAACTGTATGTGCCAGGACCATTAAAATTGTGAAATTTCGGCAATTAAAATTTGAAATTTTAATAGTCAAATTTGTGTTAATTGGTTTTTTTTAGTAATTTGATACTTTAATGTGTGTGTGTGTATTTTCCCACGGTTAAATAGGGGTGTTCACATTGTTGTTGTTTTTTTTTATAATGTTGGGGTAGGCGTGGGAATTTGTGTCTGTCCATATGTGACCTTGAGAATACATGTCCGTCCGTATGTGAGCGTTGGAATTTGTGTCTGGCCATATGTGACCTTGAAAATACATGTCCGTCGGTATGTGAGCGTGGGAATTTGTGTCTGTCCATATGTGACCTTGGGAGTTTGTGTCTGTCCATATGTGACCTTGAGAATACATGTCCGTCCGTATGTTAGCGTGGGAATTTGTGTCTGTCCATATGTGACCTTGCAAATTCATGTCCGTCTGTATGTGAGCGGGGGAATTTTTGTGCGTCCATGTGAGCGTGGGAACTTCTGTCCGTCCATATGTGAGCGTGGGCACTTCTGTCCGTCCATATGTGATCTTGAGAATACATGTGCGTCCATATGTGAACGTGGGCATTTCTGTCTGTCCATTTATACTGTGTACGCCTGGTGAATAAGAAAATTTAAAAGCATTTTTAGGAATTACACTATTTCAAAAGTGTTTTAGTTATATATGGATGGCCCAAATGTTTGTGGTTCGTTTCTTCTTGCTGGAGTGAGATTTCTTCTTTTATTTCTTGTTTGTTTTTAATTTTGGTGTGTTACTTAAGATATTTTGTCCAGCAATTCAGTTATTTCTTTTTTGTTTGCAATGCTTGAGTCTGGGGGAATAGTTTGATTATTCTGATCTTGAAGACATTGTGAAAAAAATTTACTATTCCATAAATATTGAAACAGATATATTGCTTATTTTATACATGACGATCATCGATGGGTTTTATTTGGGGATCTGGATGGTGGTGCGATTTCTGTATTTTGTAGAATATGAATATGTATGCTATGTTTAAGTGTGTGTGTGTTTTTGTGTTCTTAGCGGCGATTGGAAAGTCTGCCTGTCAGACAGGCTTTGTGTGTGTGTGACAATTGGTGAGTCTGTATGACAGTCCGCTTTTTTGCTTTCCTGGTCAGTATGAAATGTGATAAGATGTACATATTCATGCGTACATAAATATCTATTTATTTCATTTACGCATATACATACAAACAAATAATAAACGTTTATTCTTTGTGCCCAAATATTCCCTTGACCATTTGAATGAATGAATGAATCATTGTGTATGTGTGTGTGTGTTCTCTGGAAAAAAATATGTATGTAGGTTTTTATTTGATATAAAAAGACATTTACTTTAATTTTTATAAGCATTTATTTAAAAGTTTGTTAACATTTTAATTTTTAAGCAAAATTGCATTCCTTAAGGCACAAACACCATAGTCGTGATAGCTACTATAGAGATATATTGAATGCTTAGTTTCCATTTGTTTAAAATGAATGCAGCCAATGTCTTCAATGCTATAAACTGTTCGATGAAAAAATTTTTCTAACCATTTTTCTAACCATTTTTCTAACCATTTTTCTAACCATTTTTCTAACCATTTTTCTAACCATTTTTTCTAACCATTTTTTCTTCTCTCCCCCCTCAATATATGTATATTTGAGAACTTCTTATATTGGATTTTAAAAACTTGCAAATCCTTTGAAATGAGACTGATCCATCATTCCAGTTAATATGATGATAGTTTTTTTGTTAACCAAACTGCTTCTCTCTGTTTTTTGGCTGATAAACATGCGAAATCAAAAGGAGATCTTATGATGAAATTGAGGCATTCGTTGTTGCTGAAAATTACAGCTAGTTCTTTTGCAATGAAGTCATTTGAATTATTTTTGATACCCTGCAAGTCTACAAAAACAATATCAAAATCCATGTTATTTAATTTATAAGACCTTCCGGGCTTGACCTTTTATTGGTATGTATTCTATTACGCGGTCATGAATAAGAACGCAGTAAGCTGATGTCGTTGCTGGAATATTTGTTGCTGTTTCAAATTCAATTTTTATATCAATCGGTCCGGTATTGACTGACTCGTTCTGATAGCTTAGATCTACTACAACAACTTGGGCGTTGGCTTTAAACTCCTGAGCAGTTAACAATGTTTGAGGCTCTTTCATGTAGTGGCTTTGTTGGAATCTTAAATATATATCATATAAAATCGCATAGCACTCATTTTTGAATTTTATATTAAGATCGTCATATGGGTAAGAGGTTGAGTTTAAATGTACTTTTAAGTTAGTAAGATCACAATGAACAAACTTGTTTTCTTGTTGAAAGGCAATCAACACAAAACGAGGGCGTTCCTTATTAGCGGCCAGTTTAACATTCCATATGTGATTGGTCCCCGTATTAAGGTGTGGATTCATATGACAATCCCAACTACGGAATGCCATTGGTATAGCAGCACCATTATTAAGTATTTTGATCATATTCAATTTACTATGATCAGATAATTGAACATGTGGAATTTTCCATGATATTAGTGAAATTGTAAGTTTTGCTTTCTCAGTGGAAACATTCGAGTGTACAAGATCTTCATCGTTCATATTACGCAAGAGTATCAACTCATGTTTACCATTTAATAAAATTTTATTGTAGTCTTCAGCGAATCCTAAAAGAAGTTTGAGTGGTACATTGAAATTAAAATTTCCATTTTGAAGATTTATTTTATCAAGTTTACTCCATCCAGCATTTTGCAACACAACGCTTTCCGTAGGTGATAAAGAAACTAAAATTTTTATGGTACTGGTGGCTCCCAAATATCTTGTATGATCAATTTCAATACCATTTAGTTCATAGCGAATTTCATCAGAGAGATATGCAACAAAATTGTTTTTCAACTGAAAGTTGGGTGTAGATTTCGATGTTTTTTCGTCTACAACAAGTCCTTCCACATATATATAGCTTTCACTAGGTAACACATATAGATCTTGGTTTTGTATTGAAATTCTTATTTCATCGTTGTTGTTAAAAGACTGAAGGTATGGTATGTATGTGTGATAGTCCTTTTTGATTATATTTTCGTCAGATATTGGTTTATCTAAAACGTCTATCATTGAACTCATTTTGTTTTCAGTTTAAAGTTCAGTGACTTGAGAAAACTCTTGTTTGCTGCTGTAAGAGATTTTTGACGAACAGATCTTTTCAATTGTTGCTTAGGTTGTAATGTTTGAGGATTAGATGTTGCTGTAGTATTCTTCGATATAATCGTGTTGTATATTATCATTATTTAGTTGTCCTTAAATGTATTCGTATTGTAATTTCCTCTCCTTTGAAATTAATTAAGTCGCCGTTTTGATCAACCACGCGAAGAGCTAGTGAACTTATCTCTCTGGAGTTTACTGCCAAATAAACAAGATTTTTGGGAATCTCAACTATTTTATATCCAGCCGGTACATTAATCGGAAATTCATGTAGTGTATGAGCTTTAGAATTATGCATTTAAGTATTAACCACAATACTGCTTTCAATCCTCAAGAGATTCACCTTAAAGATATTCACTGAAAGATCAGAGCAATGTTCTTTGTTTGGCGTTAATATTCTGCTATTGAATCCTAAAAGTCTACCTTTTGTATTTTCTTTATTAAAATATATTGGTTCTTTAGAGCTGCTGACTTTGACTTGCATTGTATTTTTATCAGCTCCAATCATACTGTTGTATGAATGAAAATCAGTTAGAGTACATTCATAGGTTCCGTTTAAATCAATAGGAGGAAAATAATTAGCAGATAGCTCTGATGAATTGGAGCTCAGAGTCAATGTTATTGACATTGTGACTGTTTGATTGTAAATAAATGAGGTTAAACACACAGTATGATTTATAAGAATCAGTTTCGTATTTATTGTTTATTTACTTATTTTAAACTAAAATTAAATATTGATGCCATTGTTGTATTCTTCCATTTACAATATCTCATCTTTGGTTATCCAAGAATTATGCTCATTACCAAAGCCCAGCCACTTAACAAACACCTTATGTCCTTTCAGTCTGATCACCTTTTCAACTAGATATGTATTTGGAAATCTAGTTCTTGACAGTTCTTCCGTGTAGAAGCCACCTTTAATAGGATTTCCAAGACAATCTTCTAATATGTATGTTGTAAGATATGTATTTTGTACTCTTTTAATTGTAAAGATTTCTGTTGTCCAATTCGGAGTATAGCCTTTCTCAAAAATATGTTTATATTTGCTAATACGTACATGGTCTCCTGCATTAAATTTTGACATTTTATACATCTTTAAATGACTGTATACTATGTTTAAAAGCTGTTTTTCATTTAGCTTAAATTATATGAACCATTTAAGCTAAATTCTTTCCACATCATTCCTTTTAATGTTCTATTGAATCGTTCTACTATTGTGGCTTCCATAGTGCTATATGTTGAGTAGTGATTAATATTATATTTATTCATCAACTGACTGAAATGTTTATTGAAAAATTCTTTACCATCGTCTGTTTGCAAATTTTTCGGTATTCGTCCCAAATTGAAAATATTCTCCATTGCATGGGTTGTTTCAAATGCATTCTTTCTTCTCAAGGGTACTGCCCAAGCAAATTTTGAGAATGTATGAATTACAGTTAGCAAAAATCGATAATTTCTGTTGTCAAAGGAATAATTTCCCATTTCAACTAAATCAGCTTGCCAAAGATCATCTATTCCTTTCATCACAACTCTACGACGTACAAAACGTTTTCGAGCCTGCTTATGCAATTCATTTACAATATTTCTTTTTGAAGGCATCTTATTTTTCCAGTCGCTGTTTTAAGTGTGTTGTGATCTACTTGGTGCACTTTCAGCTATTTATACGAACATGTAATTTTCTATTCTATAAATTTTTTCTCGTAGCTCTTCAATTTCCATATCAAAAAGTGATTTATTATCATCCATTTTCTTATTGATATCCTGCAAATGAGCATTAAGATTTTCTAACTGGAAAGCTACTTCTTGTTGCTGTTTTTTGAGTTCAGTTTGCAGAAACAATTTACTGATAACATCGTTTTTCTCCAGAGCGTTTGCAACATTTTTGATTCTCTTGTATTGGACATCAATGTTTTTGTTCGTATCCATAAAGAAGCCCAACAACCTAGGTGCATTTTTGGTTGAAATTACTTCACTTCTATCGTTAATATAATTCGCAAATTTATCAACGGACATGTTTTATATAAAAAATCTATGTATGTATATAGTTTATACAATTATATTACCTTCACGTAGTTCTTCAATAATTGAGACAATTTCGTTCTTGTGATTAGTATGGCCTGCAGACTGTGATGCAAGCAGTAGTCTAAGTCGATCTATCAACTCGTTTGGATCATCCCAGTATATATAGTTTGGATCTTGAGGGTTAAACTAAACAAACCCCTTCCTAAATAATTAGTTTCTGTTACATCTGATGAGCTTGTATGATTTTCTCCTTTGAAAAGTTTTCCAATAATATGTTTGTACTTATGGGCTTTGCTCCCTTTGATTTGACCATCAGACTTATAGTCTCTCCTGTGACCATTGGCAGTAAGTAATATTTTTTTTTATAGATTTCAAGCTCGAATTTGTCATAGTCTTTTAGTGTTTTATGAAACATTAAAGAAAAAAGTACTGGCGTGAGAGCCCATATTTGTCCACCAACCTGTATCTTATCTTGATTTAACTCGATGGTGCTATTACCAAATCTCCATTGGTTATTATTATCTTTATGTGGACCATAGTTAGTATCTAGTTCATTTCTCGATTGCAATAGTGATAAGTCAGGATAACTTTCTTCATTATTCGAATTTTGTGAGTAAAAGTCATCTTCATCATAATTACTGCTACTTTTACTATTAGATTGTTTAAACATTTTTTCTTCAATTAGTTTCTTGGGAGTACTCTTTTCCAATTTTATTGTTGAATTCTGAGGATGAAAACATTCATTGTCATCAATTCCAGTTTCCTTATCACTCGGTTCTTTTTTAACCGGTCTACCAACGTATTTAGAGCTATAAATAAATTTTTTTAAAGGTTGTGATAGGCTTGAATGTATCTCTTAATTGTTCATGTGTATTTATTTCATCAGTTTTTATACTTCGAAGCCTTTTCTTCAAGATATTTCTTGTAGTCAACAAGTCTTTAAGAATTTGTTCATTCATTTTAGCTATCAGGTCAGTTCAATAGGAAGCAGATCAGTTTATTACATCAGGTTATCAGATCAGGTATCAGATCAGCTTATCAGGTCAGCTTAACAGGTATCAGATCAGCTTATCAGGTATCAGATCAGCTTATCAGGTCAGTTTAACAGGTATAAGATCAGTTTATCAGGTCAGTTTAACAGGTATCAGATCAGCTTATCTGATCAGTTACAATAATCACATGTATAAAGTTTGAAGTCAGATTAACTACTGAAGGGTGCATTTGATGAACAGTAAATTATATTATGATGAAGTAATCAAATGACTTTCTATAACGACCATTGTTTAGTTCATTATCTTTACTTATCATCAAAAATCCGTATTTTTCCTACCAACATTCTCTACAAATTTGTTGAAACATTTCAAAGCTCATATCGCTGGCAACGTGATCATCATATACATGTTTCATATTTATCGCATCTTGCTTAAACATAATATTTATATTTGCATTATCTTTTATCAAATGTTTTGGAATCCGCGTGTAAGTCTGACACAAGTAAAATGAGTCTACGTTCTTATGACGACTCATACAAAAATATGCACGTATATTGTTTTGCTTTTCACATACAACATCATAAAAAATCATAATAGAATTGCTTTTAGCTTCACTATGAGGAACAACGCACTCGTTATCTGCGAATGTGTAGTATCCCATTCCTTTAATTGGTAAAATTAATTTTTTTAGGCATTCATATTTAGGTTGATATAAATATTTTGAGTACAAGTAAATATTTTCAAACTTGAGACCATTAAGACTTTCAAGCAAACTAATCATTATGTTGGTTTTTCCACAATTTGAAGGACCAACTATTAATGCTCGAATATAATTTGGTAACAAGAAACTATGTCTCATTTTTTTACTGTCATTTTAACAAATATCAGCATTACGAACTAAAATATTTTTGTTGTTTTACGAAGCGCATTTTAATAACTACTTGCGAAACTCGCAAACAATATCTTTTATTGTAGATTAAAGTAATATGGTTGTACTTTATAACAAAAGTTTTAGTAACAAGCAAACTATCGTTGGAGAAGGTTTACTAAAAAAGCAATAAATTCTCTGCCTTTTGAATTACATCTTCCTGGATATCAGTACTGTGGACCTGGCACAAGATTACAAAAGCGTTTAGATAGAGGAGATAAAGGAATTAACTTATTGGATGCTGCTTGCAAAAATCACGATATTGCTTATTCGAAAAATAAAGACTTAAACAGCAGACATCAAGCTGACAAAATTCTTGAAAATAAGGCTTGGGAAAGAGTTCTTTCAAAAGATAGTGATTTTGCAGAAAACACATTTTCATATATAGTCACCAACGCAATGAAAGCAAAAACTAAACTTGGTATGGGGTATGGGCAACGAAAAGGAATACAGTGAAAATACCATCACCACGCATTAGTTATAAATGACAAAAATCTGTTGTTGCGGCTCAAGAAATTTGTTTAGTTTGGTTTTGTTTCATTTTAGGATTTATCAAATTAATTTTGTAAAGCATGTCCAGCTGCCATAGAATATGGAAATGAAAATGGATGCTAATTAGTAATGCCACAGAGTAAAAGATTAGGTAGGGCGTTGCCAGAGTGAGAGAGTGAAACAGAGTTGTATGAATGGAAGTGACCAGTGATGGAAGGTCGATCCAATGGATGAGTGCGTGAGTAGGAATGGTATGAAAGGATATGTGTGTGTTAGGTAAGGTCCTTGGAAGATTGGCATGCGTTTTCCAAAGAATGTAGTTCAGGAAAGAATTTGGAGTAGCCGTTAGGAATTTCATGACAGAAAGTTTTTGACTGTGGTGGCGAGCACACGAGATACAGAAAGTTTTTGACTGTGGTGGCGAGCAGACGAGATACAGAAAGTTGTTGACTGTGGTGGCGAGCAGACGAGATACAGAAAGTTTTTGATTGTGGAAAAGCAGACGAAAAAAAAAGAAAAGTCTTTGATTCTGGTGGCGAGCAAACGAGCTAAAGAAGGTATTTAATTATGGTGGCGAAGATAAAGCAATATTGAAGAGGCCAAGCGATATATATACATAGAAGATACCGGAAGAGTAGACACCGTAAGTCATATAGCAAAACCCAAGAAAGGACGAGAGTCAGCGCACAAAAGGAAAGAACTAAGGCATAAAGGCAAACAAATTTCATCAGGTATCAAGATAAAAACCCAGAGATTAACAGGTAAACGAGTACTAATACCTAGTCCTATCCGGGTAAAAAGAAAACTTTTGATAAACCTATCGTACGTCACCTAAAGAAAACTTGTTTGGGACGATTACTGCCACAGACAATATAATCAGCAAAAACAAGAAAGATGAGAATCAATTATTAATAGCAACTGAAATAAATTATGATAAGAATTGTTTTTTTAAATTAAATCGAAAAAGAAATACAATTTTGTATATAGGATATATTATTAGTTAGAGTAAGGTAAATGTAATGTTGAAGCTAGCATAGTTTACGTTTAAAATTTGTGTTATATTATGTTGTTAGTGCCTAAATATAAGAAGGAAGAGATATTTTGATTTCCGTTTTTTTATATTTTTTATTTCCGGCGTTAAAGGAGGCTGTAATAAGTTGTTTATTGTTGTGTAGTTTCTATTAAGAACTGTGTAACCATCTAAGGGAGCTCTTTTAGGTAGGTCAGTTGCGTAGAGGCTAGCATTTTATTGCAATTTTTTGTTATGAAGGAAAATTAATTCAGTTAATTTGTAGAGGATAATATTTATAGTGTTAGTGAATTGTTCTTTTTTTTTATATTAAGGCACACATGGGATAATATACAAAATTAATATAAGCCAATTTGGAAATTTTTTAGTGATAAGATCTTAAGCTTGTAGTTTATAAATAAGCTTTGTTTTATATTCATTTTTTTTATTGTTAAATAAATATGTAAATTTTGTTCATTTATACAGCAAGTAATGTCTCCGTGTTGAATCTTACGTTTCGAGTAGGTTGGATGTGTCGGTAAGTGAATAAGCGCGCGAGTTAAATGTAAGTATTCCTTTAGGAATAAAAAAAAACAAACTTAAGTTTTGTTTTTTAAACTTTTATTGATAATGGTTCGATTAATACTCCCTTAAAATTACTTTGTTCAATCTATTTATACTTAATCAGAAATGCTTATAACTATAAAATAATAAGTGCTTATTCTTACGGAAGTATCAACAACGTTCTTTCGTAATTTGAGTATTAATCGAACCATTATCAATAAAAGTTTAAAGAAACAAAACTTAAGTTTGTTTTTTTATTCCTAAAGGAATACTTACATTTAACTGGCGCAGTCGGTAGGATCTAGTCCCGAAGGACAAGATAAAGTGCAATTGTGAAATATTATAAATTCATAAGAATTTAAATAAACAAATAAAACTTTAATTTAAGAAGGACAAAATAAAGTGCAATTGTGAAAAAATTATAAATTCATAGGAATTTGAATAATCAAATAAAACTTTAATTTAAAAAGGACAAGATAAAGTGCAATAGATTCAGAAGAATCTAAATAAAGAAATAAAAACTCAAAATTTTTTATAAATGAACAGCAAACCCACTAAAATAATTACTGATAATGAATTTAATTCAACAAACGTTAAGGATTTTCTTAGACAGGAAGGAATCGAAGTACACTTCACAAAACCTAACAATCACACAGGAAACTCAGACATAGAAAGGTTACACAGTACACTATCAGAAAAATTCAGAACACTGGAATCAGAAAATTCTTCCTTATCAACGCATTATGGATAAGAGAAATGAAACCAGAGAAGATTTTCAAAGAACAGATAACGAAGGTTACCTTAAGAACTATAAAGTACTGAGACATAAATATGAACCTAGATATAGAAAACTAAAACTTGACAATATACATCCTTCAAACATTAAACGAAAAAATAAATTTTCAGACCAACTGGATATTACTCGTTACGCTTCTGACACTAATACCAATGACGATAGCATCCCTGACGATTCAACCCATTAACAACAACAATGGATTTGCAGAAATTAAATTAGACGACGTTAAACTAATTATAAACTACAACAAAATTATCCACATAATTGATATTCAAAATATAAGAAACGTTATTAACTATTTAGCAAAAGAAATAGAGCAGTTGCAATCGACAAATAACAAAATATTGCTCGAACATGAAGTAGAAAAAATTAAATTAAAAGCACAAACCTTACTTCCTAACAGACAAAAACGAGGTCTAATTAATGTGATAGGTTCAGGATTGAAATGGATAGCCGGAACGATGAATGACGATGACAGAGTGGAAATTGAAGAACACCTTAAGATAATAGACGAAAACAACCATAAAGCAATCGAAAATATTAACAGAAACATACATATAAACGATCATTTCAACAGAACTATTAACAAATTGAAATTAACGATTGATGCTGACAGAAAAACTCTATTTACAAGACTAAATTCGATAAGAAAAAACGATGACCAAATGATGGAGCAAATAAATTATGTGGAAATCCTACCGACTGCGCCAGTTAAATGTAAGTATTCCTTTAGGAATAAAAAAAAACAAACTTAAGTTTTGTTTTTTAAACTTTTATTGATAATGGTTCGATTAAACTCCCTTAAAATTACTTTGTTCAATCTATTTATACTTAATCAGAAATGCTTATAACTATAAAATAATAAGTGCTTATTCTTACGGAAGTATCAACAACGTTCTTTCGTAATTTGAGTATCAATTGCAAAACCTTTATGCAAAGTGAAGTGCTTGTATATTTATTTAGCACAACTTAGCGTCAGCTAAAGTTGGACTATTGAACTTTTGTTATTTGTTCCAATTAATATTAAATTTTGTTGGAGTCGGCGTTGAGTCTGACGTAACTCGCGTGATGGTCCAAGGATGGGTGGGCAAAGTGGAGAATTTACCATCATATTCTCCCTCCAAACGTTTTTTTTGTTTTCAGTCGCGATTTTCTGTTTTTTTTGGTATTTGTTTTTATATATAGAAATTCAAAGTGTTAAGAAATTTTATTGCGACGGTCCCAGGGCTGCAAAACAAAGGGTTGGAACCTACCCTGAAGATGCCAATTGAGCTGGCTGGCACACCAACAGCAGCGCCCGCAGGGACGCGTAACAATATGGCGCCCAAACTGAAAATTAGTTTGACGCTAGAAAATGGCGATCAAACACGGATATTTTCAAGCATACAAAAGAACTAAGTATGCAAAGCAACACGACATTTTTATATTTAATTTTTTAGTTTTTTTTTTGTTATGGCTATGATATTTTCAATTCTATAGCTGAGAGGGATTGAAAAAAAATGAGATCACCTTTCTGGTAGCAAGAAAATATTATGATAGAGTAGACTAGATTCCGCCAAGATTAAGACACAGGAACATGTTGCCGAGGGATCACAGATCATTTGGTAGCCGCTCGAAAGTAATGCTCGAGGTCTGTCGTACCGGATGTGTTGTTTTCCTTTGGGAATATGTTTTTGCTATTTGTAGGGCTGCATTCATTGTAATAGCCGCTCGGTTTCGATACAATCCGGGGTCTGTTGTGTTATAATGGATGTAAGCAGGCTGTGTGTTTTGGGATCGAAGTTCTCAGGGCAGGGTGAGCACATAAGTGTGTGTTTACAGAGATGCCGGTGCTTCTGTTAAGGCCGGAAACACATATGCCAAGTGCATTTGGAGTTAACGACACAATGAAAACGCTGGGAGGCTCTTTATGAGCACTTTAGTGTAAAAGACCACGCGCTAGCACTTCGGAGACCGCACTACAACCTAACTCGAAAACTGTGAAATTTCGTTTGTGAATTATATATTTATATTATACCAAATTAATGTGTTTTAGGATATTTTAGCTGTATAATCGTCCGATAACTGTCGTTTTAATTTTTTTTGAAAGTAAGAGTAGATTGAGATAATACGTGTTCGAACATTGTTGTCTCATAGTGAATAGAATTGTTTATTTTTCGTATTATTATTATCATTTTTATTAATATCATTTTTATTATTACCATTTTTATTATTATAATTTTCATTATTATTAATTTTATTATTATTTTTATTATTATTATAATTATTTGTACTGCTGGTAAGTCCTGTTGAATTTTTAGAGTCCGGCAGAAATTGATCAGATTGATTGATATAGTACTGAGTACTTTATGGCCGATTCTCTGCGTGTGACGGATAGGGAGTCTGCAAGGAACAGTAATAAATTCAAGAGAAACCGGGAGCGTAATGTTTCATTCGATTTGAATAGGTCCACACCACAGGGGAAAGAAAAGGTTTTTAGACTTAGCGACTCGATAAATATGGCCACGATAAATATCACCTCGTATTGACGATTTGTCCGCGTCTATTATTAGTCATCCTCAAAGTCCAAAGAAAGGCGTGGCACGGAGCCGAACGTAGAAGAATTGTCATCGTCAATGAAGAGTATGGTAAAGGAAAGCGTAGACGCAATAAAGGGTGATTTAGATAGGGCTATAAATGATTTCGTAGGAGACCGGGTGAATTACGAAATGAGGAAAGTGCAAGAGAGTATTGCACAACTGTCTCAAGTGGTGCGATCTCTCGCCGAAAGGGAGCATAATCGACCTGTTAGAGTAGATAATAGTCAGTCGGCACCGAATGGTCTACATCATAGATTTAACCTTCCACCGCCCCCGATACATAATAATGACAATTTGCGAATCAGGGTGGATAAGTTTGGCTTAGAATTTAAGGGGGAACCCGACCAGTTATCCGTAGAAGAGTTTATCTTTCGGCTACAGCACATGCAGTGGCAGTACCAAATTTCGTGGCAGGAGATACTGCGGGATTTTCATCTCTTGGTATCTGGCACTGTTAGGCAATGGTATTGGGCGTTGCTACAAACTACCGTCATATCGGACTGGGGAACGCTGCGACTGGCGCTACTGAACCGCTATAGGAGAGTGCGATCAAATTGGGAATTGATGCAGGAGTTGGTCGAGAGAAAACAGTCACTCGGTGAATCCATTGATGACTACTTTCACAGTCTCAACTTATTACGGGCAAGATTGGAGATCCCAGTAGCTGAAGGGGAAATGATAAAAATTGCCAAAAGAAATCTGCGTGAGAGCATTGCTCGAATAGTTTACCCCATGGAAAATTTACGGATGGAGTGCATCGAGGCCGAAAGGACGTTTTCACGCCTCGAGTCTCGTAAGGTACAGACACCGCCTGGGCGAACACATCGCTACGTCAGCGAGGCTGTAATTAATGTGGAAGAGGCAGAGGAAAACCGGCTGGAAGAAGTGGCAGCACTGAAGCACCAGATTGTATGCTGGAACTGCCAACTAGAGGGCCACACATTTAAGGAATGTGCTTCTAGGCAAAGAAGTACATTTTGCTATAGATGCGGCAGACAAAATACAGTTACCCCTAAATGCCCAAAATGTTCGCAAGACCGGGAAAACTCTCGGAGGGGCATGACAGCGACGGGAGGGTCATGTTCCAGCGGTGCAGTCCCGAAAACACAATAATGCGTAATGAAAATGATTTTTCCAAAATTAGGCATAGATTACCACTAGAGACAAGACAGGAAAATTATGAAAAGACCCGAAACAGAATATTTAGCAATGATTATAATTTCACTGGTGATTCGGAAAAAAGTGTAGGGGATACGGCGAAAACATTAGAGGATAAAAGTTTGGTATTAGAGACGAAGAAAATGCGAGACACAAACGCGAAGAAGTATGAATATATTCTTAAGTTGAGGAACGATTTTATTACTAGAAAAAACCTACGTAAATTGATAGCGGAGACAATAAAGCGCTGTTGTTCCAAATTAGATCCTAGACCATATGCTACAGTCAGGATTGAGGGCAAAATGTTTACAGGCCTTTTAGACTCAGGCGCGTCAGTCAGTCTGTTAAGAAAAAATTGTAGAGAAATGGCAGAGGAAATAAATGCTAGAATAAATTATATGTGTAGTAGTATGAGTACGGCAACCGGTCAGCGGCACAGGATATTGGGTAAAAGTGAATTAAGTGTTGAGTATGAGGGAAAGAAAAAAATATAATAACTTTTTACTTATGTCCTGAGCTGGAACAGGAAGTGTACTTGGGTATAGATATCTGGCAGGCATTCGGAATTGCGCCACAATTGATGTCGTCGGCATCAATATCTGCGGAAATTGTTCAAGATTTTGTTGAAGACGAGAATAGCAAGTGTAAATTAAAGGCCCATGAGTTAACTAGCGAACAACAGATACAATTAGCTGAAGTAATGAAAAAGTTCCCAGCGTTTGAGGAAAAAGGTTTAGGCTATACACACTTAGAAAAACACGAAATAAATCTGGTAGAAGGGGCGCATCCTGTAAAGAACAAACATTACCCTATTTCACCGGCAGTTCAGGCAATAGTGTATGCGGAAATAGATAATATGCTACACTTAAAAGTGATAGAAGAAAGTAACAGTCCTTGGTCCAACAGAACGACGGTTGTACATAAACCAGGAAAGAACTTCTGTTTGGACGCACGCAAACTAAACGCGGTCACAGTGAAGGATGCGTATCCACTGCAAAACATAGACGGCATACTAAGTCGAATAGACCAAACGCATTACATAAGCAGCGTCGATTTGAAGTATGCTTTCTGGCAAATTGAATTGGAGGAGGAAGCAAAACCATATACAGCTTTTACCGTACCTGGTCGACCGCTATACCAATTTCGGGTTATGCCATTCGGCTTATGCAATGCTGCTCAGCGTTTATGCCGATTAATGGACAGAGTGATACCCGCGAGATTGAAGGCCAATGTATTTATTTATTTGGATGATCTTCTAATCATCTCTGACAACTTCTCGAATCATTTAAAGCTGTTGGGACAGGTTGCGGAATGTTTGAGTAAAGCCAATCTCACTATAGGTTTAAAGAAATCAATGTTTTGCTTTCAGGAACTGAAGTATTTAGGGTTTATTATTGGTGGAGGTATATTGAGAACCGACAAGGAAAAGGTTGAGGCGATACAGAATATTTCAATTCCGTAATCACCAAGGGAAGTTAGAAGCTTTTTAGGTACGGCGGGGTGGTATAGGAGATTTATTAGGGATTTTGCTACCATCTCAGCCCCCCTTACAGACACCTTGAGGAAAGGCAAGAAGTTTTCCATGACGCCCGAAGCGATAGAATCGTTTGAGACCTTAAAAATCGCACTCACCACGGCCCCTGTCCTACGCCATCCAGATTTTAATAGGCAATTTTATATCCAGTGCGATGCTTCAGAATACGGAATAGGAGCAGTTCTCTATCAGAAAAATAACCAACGGCATGAGAATCCCATAGCTTTCTACTCGCAAAAATTTAGCATATATCAGAAAAACTACTCCGTAACAGAGAAGGAATGTCTAGCAGCCGTGCTAGCAATCAAACGTTTTAGACCGTATGTCGAATTGATGAAATTCACAGTCATCACTGATCACGCCAGTTTAAAATGGCTCATGTCCTTAAAAGACTTGAGTGGACGTCTTGCACGGTGGTACCTTCAACTGCAAGCCTACGATTTTTCAATTGAACACCGCCGAGGCTCAGAAAATGTGGTGGCTGACATGTTATCCCGTATACCGGCAGAAGTGGCTCAAATAGATCATGAAGAGTATTTTGATTTTGAAACGACAGCTTTTGAGGATGAAGATTATGTGAACTTAAGTAATAATATTATCGAAAATCAGGCGAAACTACCAGATTTGCGAGTGGATAATGGGAAAATTTATAAAAAGACCAAATTCGATAGTTTGGAGAACTTGAATGAACCAGAATGGAATTTGTGGATTCTCCAGGATATTACCCACTTGTTGATTGGGAAGGCACATGAATCTGTCACAGCTGCGCATGGAGGGATGAAAAAGACTCTAGAAAGGCTGAGAAGGTTGTATTATTGGCCACGAATGACATTTCAGGTGCAACAATATGTCCGTAACTGCCAAACGTGTAAAGAGAGCAAATCAGTCAATCGAAATACGATGCCGCGCATAGGATGTGAAGTATTGACCGACAGACCCTTTCAAAAATTGTACATTGATTTCTTAGGCAAATACCCGCGATCTAAAGAGGGAAACACTTTTATCTTCATCGTAGTGGATCACTTTACGAAATTTGTATTTTTAAAGGCGATGAAGGAGGCTACAGCACAGAATGCGATTAAATTTCTAGTACAGGAGATTTTTCAGAAGTTTGGCGTACCGGAAATACTGCACAGCGATAGCGGACAACAATTTATATCAAAGGCTTTTAGCGATATGCTAAAAGAATATAAGATTACGCACATGAAGACCGAATTTTATTCACCACAGTCCAACGCTGCTGAAAGGTAAACCAATCAGTATTATCGGCCATAAGAGCTTATCTAAAAGACGACCATAGGGATTAGGATTTATACCTGCCGGAAATAGAATGCGCATTACGAACTTCCGTTCATACGGCCACCGGTATAGCTCCGTTCTTCGCGCTATTCGGGTATCATCTATATTCGAATGGAGCGGACTATAGACTAGCGCGAAAGTTACAGTCGATGTCTGACCATTGTATAGAAGATTCAGGGAGGAAAGAGAAGTTGGATATCATCAGAGAAAATGTCAAGAACAATCTCCATGAGGCGTACGTAAAAAGTGCAGCTAGATACAATAAGCGGGCTAGGACTATTAAATTCAGTCCGGGTCAGGAAGTTTATAGAAGAAATTTTGCAATTTCCGATTTTAAGAGGTGCCAGAATGCTAAATTTTGTCCAAAATACCTGAAATGTAGGATAGTGAAACCTGTCGGCAATAATATGTTTGAGTTAGAGACAGTACAAGGAAAGTATATCGGGGTGTACCACGCCAAAGACATTAAGGTATAGAACCGGGTGCAAGAATATTCTGCTCTGTGATATCGAGGTTAATCGAATATTAGGTTGAACAACAACAGGGATGGGGGGCAATATAGTTTTTAGTCTGTGTTAGTGTCCGTCCCGTTTTTTTTAAGTCAATTATGGTCTACCTCACTTTGTTTTTTTTTTTGATGATAGATGCGCTTACCTAGGGGGATAAACGAGACTTTAGAATTTGCCACTAAATGAAGGGGGTACTTACCTGAGTGATGATGTAGCCCGGCCTGAGACTTCTCAGGGTGTGGGAGTTCCCCACATTGTCATTTTTTTCGGTGTGATACGGTACATATATGTGTCGTGTCACTACACTTATTGGCCACACACCGTTCCTCCCGCTTTTGATTGGTAGCCCCGGAGTTTTGTTGCGGCTCAAGAAATTTGTTTAGTTTGGTTTTGTTTCATTTTAGGATTTATCAAATTAATTTTGTAAAGCATGTCCAGCTGCCATAGAATATGGAAATGAAAATGGATGCTAATTAGTAATGCCACAGAGTAAAAGATTAGGTAGAGCGTTGCCAGAGTGAGAGAGTGAAACAGAGTTGTATGAATGGAAGTGACCAGTGATGGAAGGTCGATCCAATGGATGAGTGCGTGAGTAGGAATGGTATGAAAGGATATGTGTGGGTTAGGTAAGGTCCTTGGAAGATTGGCATGCGTTTTCCAAGGAATGTAGTTCAGGAAAGAATTTGGAGTAGCCGTTAGGAATTTCATGACAGAAAGTTTTTGACTGTGGTGGCGAGCAGACGAGATACAGAAAGTTTTTGACTGTGGTGGCGAGCAGACGAGATACAGAAAGTTTTTGACTGTGGTGGCGAGCAGACGAGATACAGAAAGTTTTTGATTGTGGAAAAGCAGACGAAAAAAAAAGAAAAGTCTTTGATTCTGGTGGCGAACAAACGAGCTAAAGAAGGTATTTAATTATGGTGGCGAAGATAAAGCAATATTGAAGAGGCCAAGCGATATATATATACATAGAAGATATCGGAAGAGTAGACACCGTAAGTCATATAGCAAAACCCAAGAAAGGACGAGAGTCAGCGCACAAAAGGAAAGAACTAAGGCATAAAGGCAAACAAATTTCATCAGGTATCAATATAAAAACCCAGAAATTAACAGGTAAACGAGTACTAATAACTAGTCCTATCCGGGTAAAAAGAAAACTTTTGATAAACCTATCGTACGTCACCTAAAGAAAACTTGTTTGGGACGATTACTGCCACAGACAATATAATCAGCAAAAACAAGAAAGATGAGAATCAATTATTAATAGCAACTGAAATAAATTATGATAAGAACTGTTTTTTTAAATTAAATCGAAAAAGAAATACAATTTTGTATATAGGATATATTATTAGTTAGAGTAAGGTAAATGTAATGTTGAAGCTAGCATAGTTTACGTTTAAAATTTGTGTTATATTATGTTGTTAGTGCCTAAATAAAAGAAGGAAGAGATATTTTGATTTCCGTTTTTTTATTTTTTATTTCCGGCGTTAAAGGAGGCTGTAATAAGTTGTTTATTGTTGTGTAGTTTCTATTAAGGACTCTGTAACCATCTAAGGGAGCTCTTTTAGGTAGGTCAGTTGCGTAGAGGCTAGCATTTTATTGCAGTTTTTTTTTATGAAGGAAAATTAATTCAGTTAATTTGTAGAGGATAATATTTATAGCGTTAGTGAATTGTTCTTTTTTTTTATATTAAGCCACACATAGGATAATATACAAAATTAATATAAGCCAATTTGGAAATTTTTTAGTGATAAGACTTTAAGCTTGTTAATATAAATAAATATGTAAATTTTGTTCATTTATAAAGCAAGTAATGTCTGCGTGTTGAATCTTTCGTTTCGAGTAGGTTGGATGTGTCGGTAAGTGAATAAGCGCGCGTGATGGTCATAGGGGACACCTAGAACTTGTCTAGGAAAGAAAGGTGTCCAAGGTTGGGTGGGCAAGGTGGAGAATTTACCATCATATTCTCCCTCCAAACATTTTTTTTGTTTTCAGTCGCGATTGTCTGTTTTTTTTTGGTATTTGTTTTATTTATAGAAATTCAAAGTGTTAAGAAATTTTATTGCGACGGTCCCAGGGCTGCAAAACAAAGGGTTGGAACCTACCCTGAAGATGCCAATTGAGCTGGCTGGCACACAAACAGCAGCGCCCGCAGGGACGCGTAACACTGTTTCATAAAACAATTAAATCAGCAATAAAGATATTGACGAAGGAAAAACCACAAGATATCAATTCAGCCATTAAGATTGCTCGTAAAGCTATCAGTAAATCTCTTAAGGGGAAAAAGGCACGCGTTGTAATACCACACATAATCAATGTTCCAAAAATTGGTGGATTTTTACCGCTAATTCCGATTCTAACTGCTCTAGGTGCACTTGGTAGTCTAACAACTGGAGGTGCCGCTATAGCTAAGGCTGTAAATACAACAAAGGACGCAAAAAAAAACTTGAGGAAGCCACCAGACACAATAAGGCAATGGAGTCTATTGCTGTGGGAGAAGGACTGTACCTTAAACCATATAAAAGGGGTTATGGACTTGTTTCTAAAGATCATTGAAAAAACTATTAGAAATGCTACCCAACAGACCATTATCAGAATTTGATCTAAGAAAAATTTCAAGAAATATTCCACACTTTGAAGGAATTTATATGTTGGACTCTCTACCGAAACGGCCAAGGACAGTAGAATGTGGAATAATTAATTTGGATTTATCAACAGGACCAGGTACTCATTGGGTAGCATACTATAGAAACAAGGATGAAAAACAATATTTCGACAGCTTTGGAAATTTACAATCTCCTTTAGAATTAATCAAATATCTAGGCAGAAATATTGAATACAATTACAATCAATATCAAAACTTTAATACATTTAATTGTGGTCACTTGTGCTTAAAATTTCTATACAATAAATACAACTTAAAATAAAAAACAATTTTTTTCTTTTTATTTATAGTCATTTATTTTATAATGTCCCAGGCATAAGTATCAAAATTATTTTCATGTATAAATCTCTTATCATCTAAATAACTTAATGCTAGTTAACTTATATTTTGGGTATAGATTTGATGAATTTTAGATCTAAATACATACATTGAATTATAATACAGTTTCTTCTCCAACAAACATTTTCTAAAATCGTTTATAGTTAGTTTTTTGGTTACATTTTGTTTTACTCCCTTTATTTTTTTTATTTCCTGATCTACTCTATCTATTTTTACAGAATATATTTTAACTCGCAAACCAATAAATTCCTTAATAATTTTCCCACTACACTCATAACTCCTAATACTTTTTTATTAATTAGTGGAATATTATAAGGATTTTCTTTTGAATATGCTGATGTGTCAAAATGTGTTTTGATATCATTTCTAATATCATCGTATACATATGATGTTCTTACATCATATATAAAGGAATCTGTATCCATGTAATTATGATTAATATTTTCAAGATATTTCGATCTCATATAATTATAGTGAAATTCATACATTTTATATTTAGACAATTCTAAAACTGAAAACCCAATGTAAATAGGTTTATTATACTCAGTTCTCACTCTATTCATTTGAATTGTAATCATATTATCATGAATTATGAGAGAATTATGAAAATTAGGTCTAGCAATAAGAGCTCTAGCTCCTAATAGCTTACCTTTATTTTCCCATTTACATACTGTTTTAATGTCTTTTCTTTTATCAACGTTTTCCATAGTCTTACCATATACAGCGTTTTTTCAGTAATTTAAAACAATTTTGTTCAAATGTGTTTTTAGCTAATGTTCTATGATGATTATTTAAATCAATATATTTTTTCAACCAATCTGACTGATTAAATTGAAGAATTCTATGAATTTTCTTTAAAATCAAACCATGTTGAAGACATTGTTGAAGGTTGCGATAATGTATAACATAATTGGTTTTATTATTTAAATCTGTTATTAATTTTCGCTGTTTCATACTTTCAATTTTTTGTTTTCTGCACAAAATGGTATATCACTATGATAGTCGTGTAATGTAGTTGGATATTCCAAGTCTACTTCTAGTATAGATCCAAATTTAGAATTTTCTCCTATACTATTTACATTGAAATTATCACAGTTATCCACCCACTTGAAATTATTTATGGGGAGGTATTGAGACATAGCATAACCATATAAATTATTTACATCTAAATATATTAGAAAATTTGGCTCTTTTGTAGAATCATAATCACTAATATATTTATTATTAGCTATAGAAAGTCGTTTACTACACTGAACGACACCTTCTCTAATACGTCGCACAACGAAATTGTTTAATATATGTGAACAATTTCAGCTCTATTTCAGTTGTTTTCAAAATTGCATCCAAAGATACGCCTAGGCTAGTATAATATTGGCAAGGATCTAAATTTGAAATTTTCTTACAAAATTTTCAAATACATCACAAAGTAATAAAACATCTACTTTTAAATATAATAAAGATAGTCTATTAGTTTAGTACATTGAAATGTATTCCAATCTTTTTCAGCATGTTCATAATCATCTACACTACACGACCTACCAGTAAGTTTATTAAAGAAACTCGATTAGGGTGGTAGCTGTGTTTCTTCCACACGATTAGTTGAATCTAGATAATCATACGGAAAGACACCTTTACGTTTCATCAAACTGAATTCATTATGATTTTGATAAATTGATTTCACAGTTGATAAATCATCATCAAACAGGTAGCTAGCTAGTTTTTCTAAACTTGATGGCATAAACCGACAAGAATCTAGAAAACGCATTTCTATTGTCTTTTTTCCATTATCATCATTAACCAGAATTGCTTTGGATATAGATACGTATAATTCTTTATTTAAAGGAATTATATTTATATCACCTTCAATGGATGAAAGTTCTTTAAAGAACAAATGACAATCATATGTTGAAAGATTGTAAAAAAATATGGGTATGAATTTTGCTATTTGATACTCTAAATTACATTTACTATGCACAGCGCCTCTATATTCTCCTGTTAAATGACAATGATCACCTACACGATCTTCTCTTCAAGAGATAGAAATTTGTTACAAATATGACAAATGGGATCCTGACTTTGTCTTATTTGTTGAAGAAACGTTAAGGAATTCATTGGTTTAATTATACTTAAATAATTATTATATATATCTAGACTATCTTTAACTAAATTAGTAAAGAAATGTTTTGGTGAGTCATCACCACTGTAAGTTCTAAATATATCGAAACTAGTGTTAAATGAACATTTTATATAGTAACTATAAGCAAATGGAATATGACTTTTTATGGACTTAATATTAGTTGAATTCTGAACATTAATAGAATTGAGAATACATTCAAAATCAGCATATACTATAAAAGGCACATCCATTTGCTTTTTTATATTCTTAAAACTTACTAAGTTTTTATCTGTAGTAGGTAATGTAGTCACAACTTTGTTACAATGTTTCTTGTGATTACGTAAAGACGTCTCAGTACGGAAATGAATCAAACAAGTATTGCATATATGAATCCTATTTTCTCTTATTGTTGTTTGTGTTCTTATAAGTCTACAAATACATAAAAATGTTGAATAATTTCTTATGAATATTTATTTATTTTGTTTCAATATAAAATGTTATAAATACCTTGAAAGATTTTTAATCCAAACATAGTGTTAAATTTTATGCTTTGACGTGTTTTAAGCTCATCATTTAATAATTCGATTACCTTGTCTCTAATTGTATCCAAAAAGTTTTCAGGTATTAAATCACCTTTGTTCTTACTTTCAATTAAGTATGTTACAATGCGATTGTTGAAAACTGATTTTATGCATTTAACATCATCATTATTCACTTTTTCAGCGCTATTTAGTTTATGCTTATTTGTCCTTTTATGGTAATGCCATATTGTTTTGTGAATATGTTTTCCACAGTCTTTACAATAGACATTGATTCCGTCATCTCTAACCCCTCCTGTACAGTGAAACGAAGAAGTTGTCTCTTCACGACCATGATGTAAACGGATATGTCTTCTTAGTGATGAATTTAAATTGTACACCTTTTGACAAATCTCACAAATAAAACTTGCCATTTTTTCTTTTTTTGGTTGGTATGTTAAAAAAATTGCTTGATACAATATTCTAGACAATAATGAGCTTGTGTTCTGGGAATCGACGTATTTAAACCCTAAATTGTAGGCGAGGGGAATTCTAATAAGTGGCGAGTAACCTTACATATGTCATATTATTATCAAAAGACTTCAAAACCAGTACTATTTCATTTATTAAAAAAAAACACAATTCAAAAGATCTGCTCGTCAACGGTCACTTACAACAGCAACAAACCGCGTAATAGAATACATACCAATAAAAGGTCAAGCCCGGAAGGTCTTATAAATTAAATAAATTAAATAATTCAAATGACTTCATTGCAAAAGAACTAGCTGTAGTTTTCGGCAACAACGAATGCCTCAATTTCATCATAAAACCTCCTTTTGATTTCGCATGTTTATCAGCCAAAAAACAGAGAGAAGCAGTTTGGTTAACAAAAAAACTATCGTCATATTAACTGGAATGATGGATCAGTCTCATTTCAAAGCGTTTGCAAGTTTTTAAAATCCAATATAAGAAGTTCACAAATATACATATGTTGAGGGGGGAGAGAAGAAAAAATGGTTAGAAAAAATTGTTCATCGAACAGTTTATAGCATTGAAGATAACTAAGCATTCAATATATCTCTATAGTAGCTATCACGACTATGGTGTTTGTGCCTTAAGGAATGCAATTTTGCTTAAAAATGAAAATGATAACAAACTTTTAAATAAATGCTTTTAAAAAATAAAGCAAATGTCTTTTTATATCAAATAAAAACCTACATACATATTTTTTTTTTCAGAGAACACACAAACACATACACAATGGTTCATTCATTCATTCAAATGGTCAAGGGAATATTTGGGCACAAAGAATAAACGTTTATTATTTGTTTGTATGTATATGCGTAAATGAAATAGATATTTATGTACGCATGAATATGTACATCTTATCACATTTCATACTGACCAGGAAAGCAAAAAAGCGGACTGTCATACAGACTCACCAATCGTCACACACACACACAGCCTGTCTGACAGGCAGACTTTCCAATCGCCACTCAGAACACAAAAACACAAACACACTTAAACATAGCATACATATTCATATTCTACAAAATACAGAAATCGCACCACCATCCAGATCCTCAAATAAAACACATCGATGAACGTCATGTATAAAATAAGCATTATATCAGTTTCAATATTTATGGAATAGTAAATTTTTTTCACAATGTCTTCAAGATCAGAATAATCAAATTATTCCCCTAGACTCAAGCATTGCAAACAAAAAAGAAATAACTGAATTGCTGGACAAAATATCTTAAGTAACACACCAAAATTAAAAACAAACAATAAATAAAAGAAGAAATTTCACTCCAGCAAGAAGAAACGAACCACAAACATTTGGGCCATCCATATATAACTACAACACTTTTGAAATCGTGTAATTCCTAAAAATGCTTTTAAATTTTATTATTCACCAGGGGTACACAGTATAAATGGACAGACAGAAATGCCCACGTTCACATATGGACGCACATGTATTCTCAAGATCACATATGGACGGACAGAAGTGCCCACGCTCACATATGGGCGGACAGAAGTTCCCACGCTCACACATGGACGCACAAAAATTCCCCCTCTCACATACAGACGGACATGTATTTTCAAGGTCACATATGGACAGACACAAATTTCCACGCTAACATACGGACGGACATGTATTCTCAAGGTCACATATGGACAGACACAAACTCCCAAGGTTACATATGGACAGACACAAATTCCCACGCTCACATACCGACGGACATGTATTTTCAAGGTCACATATGGCCAGACACAAATTCCCACGCTCACATACGGACGGACATGTATTCTCAAGGTCACATATGGACAGACACAAATTCCCACGCCTACCCCAACATTATAAAAAAACAACAACAACAATGTGAACACCCCTATTTAACCGTGGGAAAATACACACACATACACATTAAAGTATCAAATTACTAAAAAAAACCAATTAACACAAATTTTACAATTAAAATTTCAAAATTTTAAGTTTTAATTGCCGAAATTTCACAATTTTAATGGTCTTGGCACATACAGCTCCTACCCACTGGTGATGATAATAATAGTGGTTTTCACATGAAGAATGTCAGAACAACGGCGCATTTAAGGTTGCCGGCGCAGAGTTTACAGTTGAAGGCATTTAGAGAAAAGTTTCCCATATTGAATGATGTTGCCATTGATGAATATTTTGAAGATACGCCGAAGTTGTTGATCGGCCTGCCACATGTGAGATTGGTCCGCCCAAATCAGGTTATAAATTTGGACGAAAGTTTTAGTGTACATAAGACAGCTTTGGGAAACGTCTTATGTTCCGAGAATTCGGAAACAAATGTTTTTGTAGTTGAATACAATGTCATGGACGACATTAAGCAACAAATGTCTGACTACTTTTCATTGGAAAGTTTTGGTATGAGACCAGTGAATCCTATTATTTCTGAACATGATTTAAGAGCCGAGAAAATTTAGAAGGATACCACATATAAGAAATGTCAGCGATATGAAACGGGTATTTTATGGAAATACGATAAATACGAAATTAAGGAAAGCTAATAAGCGATTACAAGTAGCGAAATATAATATGAGAAAAGATGAGGACCTTGCCATATGGTATAATGACAAGATTGATGAGTACGTTCCGAAGGGGTATGCTAGGAAACTGTCGGCTGAAGAGGCGGCTGTGGAAACAGAAAGTACATGGTATCTACCGCAATTCGTTGTTACTAACGCTAATAAGGGTAACAAGAGAAGACTGGTGTTCGATGCAGCTGCAACTGTAGGGGGCGAATCATTTAATAATTAATGCGGTGATATACGCGAAATGTTTCACCGTGTGCTGATTCGTGAAGAGGACCAAACCCAAAGATTTTATGGCGGTCAGGCGTAAGTTCTAATGAGCCGGATATATATGTAATGCGCGCAATGGTATTTGGGTCTGCCAGTTCGCCTTGTTCCGCGCAGTATGTTAAGAATTTAAATGCCAAATTATTCAAAGATCAGGATGCCAGAGCCTATAGGAAAATTATAGACTATCATTACGTAGACGACTATGTGGATAGCTTCGATACAATTGATGACGCTATTAGAATAACCAGGAATGTAATTGACATTCATAAGCACGCCGGATTCGAGCTGCGTGGTTTGGTATCAAATTCACCTAAATTGCTATGATGGATTCTAGCAGGGTACAGCAGAGTGGGGATGAGTCTAAGTATAAGTGAGTCAATGACCGAAAAGGATCTGGGTCTCTTCTGGGCGACTGATGACGATTCATTCTATTTTATGTTGAAATTTTCGAAAGTTTCTGATGCGGTGGACGTCGCAAGCCAACGAAAAGCGAGATCTTAAGTTTAGTCATGTCGGTATTTGACCCATTTGGGTTCTTGGCTAACATAGTAATACGTTCAAAAATTATACTACAAGAACTGTGGCCCTACTATATCGATTGGAGTGCCCCAAAACCTGATAAGATATATGACAAGTGGCAATACTGGTATGAAGAACTTCAGAATGCTCAACATATAAGAATTTCTAGATGCTATGGAGAAATGTTTACGAATCCGTCTGCTATTATTGAACTACGCGTATTTGTGGACGCAAGTGAGGTGGCGTTCGCAGCTGTGGGCTATTGGAGAGTGCGTTTAAAAGATACTACCGAAATAGTGTTTGCTGCTGACAAATCCAAGTGTGCGCCGTTACGAGCCCCGACCACTATTAATTCGTACGGCAAGCTTTTTTATCCGTATGCAATGTTTAACAGATGATATTATTAATACTGAAGTAGACAACACATGAAAACCAATTTTTTCTGAAAGATCATTTTATTCTCTTAATTTTAGAAAAAGAAAATTTTGTTGTACTTCAAAAACAACAACAATAACATTTAGTTCTTTGAATGCTTTGCTTAAATGATAAGAAACATTTTTAATTTATTATTTTAATAAATATGAAATTCTTTTAAATATTAATATTGGGTAACATTGCCCTTTGCCTTCATAACACATCTACAACACTTTGGCATAGATTGTAATAAGTTCTGGCATTGTTCTGTGGAAATAGAATCCCACATCTCTTGCAATTTTCTTTTTAAGTCAGGAATTGTTCTTTGAGGCTCATTTTTTAGCTTTCTTTTCATTATTCCCCATATATTTTCGATTGGGCTTAGGTCCGGACTATTTGATGTCCAATCTAAGACCCCAATGTCCTAAGACTGCAGCCATGATTTAGTTCGTTTGGCAGTATGAGATGATGCTCCATCCTGTTGAAATGTGTATTCACCACAATCAGCCAGTTTTGGTATTGAGGGCAGCAAACTTTCTTCTGGTATACTAATGTAATTTTCAGCGTTTACCATCCCATCAATAAAGTGCAGTTGTCCTACCCCTTTAGCAGATATACAACCCCACACCATTATGCTTGCTGGGAACTTAACTGTCCTTTTAAGGCAGTCTTTATGATACGCTTCATTTTTGTTATGAATAACTCTTCTTCGCGCATCACCGACACTCACATCAAACTTAGATTAATCGCTGAATATGATAGAGTTCCATTGCCTTTGAGTCCAAGACATCCATTCCCGACACCATTGTAAACGCTTCTTCTTTTGGCGAAGCGTAAGCAAGGGGTTTTCCTTGTTCTAAGAGTAATTTAAGATATTGAGTATGTAACATAGATAACCCCTATACATACCTTATAGAACTTATATTCAATATCTCGCAACTGCGGTCTCCGATTTTATCAGACCATTCTAATGCTATATTTCTTAAACTTTGGCGACGATTAAATTTCACAATCGTCGCCAGGGCTATTTTATCGCGGGCTGTTATTGCTGATGTTCGGCCTCTATTTGCGATATTATTGTCGATATTTCCATTTTTCTTAAAATATTTAACTATTCCTTGAACGCACGATTTAGACAGATTTAACTGCTTGCCTATTTCACCAAAAGTATTCCTAGATTTATAATAATCTAGAACTAAACTTCTTATTTCTTTACAAATCGGTTTACCACGTGCCATCGTTGGAAAACTTTGAATAATTTGAAGCAATAACACACTTCTGACATTCTGCATTGCATAACTGTTTCTACTTTTGCTTTTGTTTTGATCATCTTTCAATTCTAAGCTAAGTTAACGCACCGTACGAATTAATACTGGTCAAATTTTTTTTACATTTAAGCAAAGCATTCAAAGAACTAAATATTATTGTTGTTGTTTTTGAAGTACAACAAAATTTTCTTTTTCTAAAATTAAGAGAATAAAATGATCTTTCAGAAAAATAGGTTTGCATGTGTTGTCTACTTCAGTATTAATAATATCATCTGTTAAACATTGCATACCGGTAAAAAAGCTTGCCGTACGAATTAATAGTGGTCGGGGCTCGTAAAGCGTCTTTCCATACCAAGGCTGGCACTTCAAGCTGCCGTGCTTGGAGTGAGATTAAAGGAGGCCATCGTTTTGAGCCCCGACATTAAGCCGATGAGAATAATATTTTGGTCAGACTCAAGAACAGTAGTGAAATTGATTCAATCTGATTGCCGAATTTACAAACAGTTTTTATCTCACCGGATCGGAGAAATTTTAGAACATACAGAGGTGAAACAATGGCGATGGGTACCTGGATCTCAGAATCCACCTGATGATGCGACAAGACCACAGTATTTTTCAGGGCATGTACAAAATTCTCGTTGGTTAAACTGTCCACCAATCTTAAAATGTGAAGAAAGTAGTTCGCCGAAGCTATGTGGAGAAGCCGACAAGCAATTGTGTGAAGCCGAATTACGTTCTAAGTTCTTGTTTGCTGTAACTCAAAATCGCCATGTAATACCGTATGGAGAAAATTCTAAGTATTATAAGTTATTGAGAATTAGATGTTGGATAGCGCGAGCGGTGAAAACTTTTAACTGTTTTTCTCTACGCAAGAATAAAACTGTAAACTTCGCCGTCGAGCATGTCGGCCGACATGTACGCCAGTGTAATAGGCCTATTAGTATTTCTTTGTTCATTTGGTGTTATTTTGCGTTCGCTGTACACATGCGCTTTAAAACAAACTTAGCGGATAAGTGATGAGGAATTGGTAATAATCTTAGGAGGAATTTCTAGTTTTATTATAAATATATTTTCATGCAAATAAATAAAGCCTAAATCAAATGTTGCAGAAATCAACTAGGATCATATTACAAATACATATGTAAAAAATTATTTATATTGTTAACTAATGTTTTTATAGTTTATATATAATTGTTTTTTTAAGACCAATGAACAAACAAGACAAGTATGCAATTTGCATAAACATGAAAAGTGTATTTAGTACATTCATATAAGATTATTTATGTACATTCATATAAGATTATTTTTTCACACACAATTAAAAAGTCTATTCAAAAACCAATCGAAGTTTTTGCTTATTCATGCGATTATTAAAATTTATTTAAGTAATTTCAGTAAAATATGGCTGAAATTTTCTGTAAAAAAAATGTTTACTTTTACTAGTTACTAAAAATTACTGCAAAAACTTTTATGAGTTTCTTTTATTAGTTTATTCATGTTTACACCACGATGGACATCTGAAGATTGACAAACGGGCTGCCTTCCAAAACGTCAATTGCTTTGTGTTTGAACAAAGCATCATATTTCACAACGCCGCAGTACAATAATTATACAATGTATACCATTTCAAAACGCCGCCACCATGCATTTTTTATGCAGTAAGAAAGCAAGCAAGTCATCGGTTTTATAGTTGATGCATTGCTTCGGAACTTTGCATGTGTATGGGGTTTAAATACAGTAGCAATACTGTATACAAACTTTGTATACGAACGTTTTGGAAATCAGCCACGCTATGTAAAATAGAAAACACCTGTGATTTCTTTGTTTTCATAAGTGCGTATGTATTAGTTTTGTTCTACTAATGCGGGGTTGAAGCTGGATGAAAAATCGTGCCAAGACCGAAAATACCGACAAACAGCAATGTTATGCCAGGATAATTGTACTCGTCTGTACTAGGCCAAAAGAACAAAAGTTGTGCGGACTAAAAATTAGTCTTGTGTGTACTAGGCCAGTAATAAGCAAATGGTTAGAACAAGAAACATTTTGGCTTGTTTCAACTTTTCAAAATCTTGTTACACCTATAACTTTTTTTTTGGAATAGCTCTGATATATGACAACCTTGCAATCGATGTGAAATTTAGTAAGCTTTCGATTGCAGGTAGCTTTATTGGGCGCGTTTTCTTAGTTTTTAATATATATGTAAGCCAATAGTTAATATAAGATATATTTGGCGTTTTTCAATTTTTAAAAATCTTGTTGCACCTGTAACTTTTTTTTAATAGCTCTAATATACGACAACTATTGCAGTTGACGCGTAATTTAGTAAGCTTTCGATTGCAGGTAGCTTCATTGGGCGCGTATTCTTAGTTTTTAATATATATGTAAGCCAATAGTTAATATAAGATATATTTGGCGTTTTTCAATTTTTAAAAATCTTGTTGCACCTGTAACTTTTTTTTAATAGCTCTAATATACGACAACTATTGCAGTTGACGCGTAATTTAGTAAGCTTTCGATTGCAGGTAGCTTCATTGGGCGCGTATTCTTAGTTTTTAATATATATGTAAGCCAATAGTTAATATAAGATATATTTGGCGTTTTTCAATTCTTAAAAATCTTGTTGCACCTGTAACTTTTTTTTAAAAGCTCTGATATACGACAACCATTGCAATCGACGCGTAATTTAGTAAGCATTCGATTGCAGTTAGCGGCATTTGGCGCGTACTCGTATTTTTTGAGCTATAAGCACATAATTAAAAAAAGATTTACTTGGCGTTTTTCAACTTTTCGAAATTTTGTTGCACATATAACTTTGTTTTGGAATAGCTATGATAAATGACAATCATTTAAATCGACGCGTAATTTTGTTACCGTTCTAGTGGCATTTGGCGCATATTCGTGTTTTTTAAGTTATAAGCGATAGTTAAAACCATCCCCAAAATACATAGCGAGCACATGGCGTAAATACATTCTCAGAAAAAAGGTGCATAAAACTAAAAAAACTAAAAAAATCATCTTAATTTTTTAAAATGGTGCTTATCAGCTGAGCAGTCTGCAATGTTTGTAAGCAGTCAACGATATTTGATTCGAAGGGGAAATATCTTGTTTTCTTCACAGAGATGTCAAGTGCATATTCGAAGATTTGTGTGGCTATATTATACCTACACTCAGTTGTGAAGCAATGTACTTTTGCTAAAACTAGTTTATGATATATACTCGTACATGGAATATAAAAACATATAAGTATTTTCAACTTCTACATATGTATATGTATTATCACAAGGAAGTTGATTAGTATCAATTTAGAAGATAATTAAGAAATAAATTGGAAAAGTACTAAAATATACAACAGTTTAGGCAAAGAGCTTGGCAACACGTCATTAATTGTAAGAAAATATACAAATACACTTTGATATATATATATATATATATATATATATATATATACCATAAGCAAACGCTAAACATAAAATATTTTAATTAATTTTTTACAGTATATCTAAGATTCTCTATAAATCTTGGAAGTATAAAACTGACTTCGGCATCCATTTCAGCTTCTTTTTGGTGTTACATGCACAGTTTTTGGTATGTGTGTATCTAAAAATGATTTTCAATAACAACGAACAAACGATTGGCCACTTAAGGAAATGCGATCAGTTTCACTCCATGCATAAGAAAATGAAATTTAACGAAAAGTTAGCTAAGCAAATTAAGGGCCTTTATAAACTGTTTTTGCAGAAAGAATTACATGGTTTGAAGCACCCTGTTAAAATATTTTTCCAATGTGAACACATTTGTGGCGACAACTCGAATTCTTTTTCCACGTATTTTATATGAGAAGCAATATATCGCCAGTTTTGACGACTTTTATTATTTATATTACTCCGTCGTTAGTCTCCAGAATTGTGATCAATCCATACAAAACGTAGATGTTGTTCATATTGTTTAAAAACACGTGAATCCAGTTATTAATTATTAGTGATAATACAAAAGTTAGTGAATGCCATTAATGGTGTTTACTTACACTTTATTAGCTGACAAACAAAAATTGTCACTAAAAGATCTCATATTACACATTGAATTAACTGCAAGTATTGTCAGTTTAATTTGATTGGTCAATTTAACGTAAATTTAATTTAAGTATTTTTTGTGGACTCAACAATCAATTATTAATAATTTATGATAAATATCCCAATAAAAAATTATATTTTGGATCAGTAGTTAAAACTCGTTTTTTATTTGTTGCTCACATTACGTTCAAGTTCCAAGTGCTTGAAAGTAAAATTGGTCTCATCTTCAAGTTCCAAGTGCTTGAAGACAAACAAAAAAAACTACTCACAAGAAATTAGTAGAGTTCAAATTTATGTGTTTGAATTGGCTAATACTAATAAAATATTCTAAACATTTTTTGGTGACCCCCGACTTTAAAAAGTTTGAAACACACGCAACAGCACAACAAAGTCCAGGATATCATCGAGTCCAACATAGTTCACTAAAATAACATATTTCGTGACTACTACTACCATTGAATCTTAAGCTTCCCCCACCAGCGGTAAAGAGCTTGAAAAAAAAGTCACTAGGTCCACAAATCTAAGTTCACTGGACACATCAAGAAGCAGCATTCCATTATTGCCAACAGATTCAATAGTTCCTGTATCTTAATCTAAACCTCAGGCAGAACAGGCAGTTCCTGATCATATGCAATGGCGACGGCAAATATTTTGGATACACTATTGAAAACGGGCGAAGCAATTCAAGCGATAGCGCGCAACTTTAAAAGGATTCTGCGGACAGAAATACAACCGCAAAATACTTTGAGGAGCGTAAACGTCGACTTACTGAAGCTTAGGAAAAATTTGAAGCCAAGGATACAGAATTGCGTATGCGTGACGATGTCGAAACGCTAAGAACAACGCATGAATACTTTATGGCAGATTATTATTCCAATATTAGTGAGCTAACAAAAACATATATAAAATTATTCACAACAGAGGATAATCGTCTAACGGCATTAGATCAACAAAATCTACCAGAAACTCATAGCACTGTTGCTTCAGTGTCTCGTCAGTAGTCCAGGGAAAACCAAGGCTTGATTCGAAAAGTACAAGGTAGAGTGACATCCTTAAGTAGATTTCTAAATGTATTAATCACTACCAATGAAATATAACCACGTCCATTCTACGACGTCAAATTGGCAACTATCAACAAGCTTTGGGACGAGATCCAGGACTTATACGACAATATATGCGAGAACATTGGCGATCCATTAATTTCTGGTTTTGACATTGAAAAATTTTATGAATTAAGCGATAAGGTTCAAGAGCAGTTGGTCAATCTCTCAATGAAGGCTTCAACGCATCAAACAAGTACTGCACACCCACAAACGATGTCATCAAATTTGTGTGTACAAAGCTCTCTACTATTGCCACATTTTAATGGAGATTATCTTAAATGGCGGCAATCTCATTACTTGTTTTCAGAAATGGTAGACAAACAAGCTATCCCTGCAATACAGAAAATGTGCCATTTGAAATCGAATGTATCTGGAGAAGCCGAACATTTAGTTCGACAGTTTACACTAACAGAAGAAAATTATAACACCGCGTGGCAAACATTGCAAGACAGATACAACAACAAAAGAGTTCTTGTTGCTACCCTCGTAGAAAGAATAATCAGTCAACCTGCTGTATCATCATCTATATCATCAATTAAGGCCCTGCATGATACCACTAAGGAATGCTTATTAGCTCTAAACAATTTAGGGATTGCAACGGAAAATTGAGACGCAATTCTCATACAACTATTAATAAAGAAACTTGACAGAAATACACACGTCAGATATATGCAATCGTTAAGCAAACCCAAAGAAGTGCCAACAATTTCAGAGTTTCTCACGTTTCTGGAACTACAATTTCAATCGATGGAAACAATTGCTCAAAGGGAAAAAACAACTCATTACAAAGTTGTTTCATCTGTTGCAGCTTCGAATATAATAGCAGCGTCAAACATAATCGATTGTGGCACCTGCAAATTGTGCAACAACGGAAACCATAAACTCTTCTCTTGTAATAAATATAAGTAATTGTCAGAATCACAACGGTTGCGATGGGTACAACAACAAAAATTATGCGTAAACTGCTTTAAAGACGACCACAATGCAAAGGCATGTAATTCGAGTAGTTGCAAATTGTGTGCACAGAAGCATAACACGTTGGTACATTTACCAAAGCAGAAAAACTCAGAAAAGAGAAATAGTTCAGATACAAACAAGAATGCAACAGAATCTTTCAAAGAAGCGGCAATTGCAACTACAGCAACAAAAACAATCGTAGGTCGCCAGGGCGTTGTTTTATTGGTTACAGCAAAGGTTGTAATCGTGGCTCCAAATGGTATCTCTAATGAATTTCGGGCTGTATTGGACTCAGGATCACAGGTGAATATTGTCGCTGAACGTTTGATAAAAATATTGGCAATTTCACCAACTGAAGCGGCGCTATGTATTGACGGTGTGGGTAAACTACAGAAGCGATCATCACATCGAATTAATGTCATCATGAAATCCAGAAACCACATTTTCATGACTAATTTGGAAGGCTACATTCTTCCAGACATAATTCCAGCGCAGCCCAGTCAACATATCGATATTTCATCCTGAAGCATCCCAAAACATATTTAATTAGCACATCCCCATTTTTACAAACCAGAAAAAATCTACATACTACTCGGAGCGGAATTCTGCAGTTTGACGCAATCAGGTACAGTTAAGTTGTCTAATGGCTTTTCAATCCTTCAAAATGCATCACTTGGATGGATTGTTGGTGAACCTATGGAACAGAAATCGATTACCAGCAAGCCACACGAAATAACATGTGCAATATTTGACAAACTCACATCATTGGAAGTAACTATAGAACAACTATGGAAACTGGATGAAATTCAAGACAACAAAAAACCACTGTCACCTTCAGACAAACAATGTGAATCACATTTTGGTCAGCATGTACGCACCAACCAGGAAGGTCGTTTTATAGCTAGAATTCCATTGAGAGAAAGTCCAGAAGCTCTGAGAGATGCTCCCACGATGACGTAAAACAGGTTTTTGGGACTAGAACAGAAACTTCAAAAAAAATGAGCCCATTCGTACACAGTATGTGCAGTTCATGCAACAGTATGAACAATTGGGCCATATGCAAAAAATCAATATCAACTCCCTGTAAGGGCCTAAATATTTTATAGCCCATCAAAGTGTATTGAAACCAGATAGCTCTACAACTAAGCTTAGAGTGGTTTTCGATGCATCAGCAAAAACCACTTCAGGCTATTCATTAAATAATTTGATGTACACTGGCCCAACTGTTCAGAGCGAATTATTTTCGATCTTACTGTGTTTTCGAACTCCAAAATATTTTTTTACCACCGAAATCGAGAAAATGTATCGGCAAACTCTAATTCATCCTGATGACCTAGGTGGTTCAGCAACTGATTACACTGTTGAGAGCCCATGGCTTCATTTTAAAGAAACGGTGTGCAAATTACCCTCAGCTACTTAAAAATATTCTAATAGGAGATCAGGAGGTGGACTTGGACTTTAACAATAACAAGGCCAATACAATAAAAACGCTTGGATTCACGTGGCTCCCTAAATCTGATAGATTTTGTATCAAGGTAAAATTGGACAACATCAAGACTGTAAACGAACTGCAGCTTCAGACATCACAAAATTCTTTGATCCCCTCAAACTGCTGGCGCAAATAGTTGTGAGGGCAAAAATATTCATTCAACAACTATGGCAACAAAAATTGGATTGGGATGAACAAATACCATTAAATCTCCGTATTGCATGGAATACCTTCAGAGAAGGCTTAAAAAATGTAAATAATATGGAAATTCCACGACATATCTTCAAGGGTGAATTGCCAACAGGACATCAATTACATATATTCGCAGATGCATCCGAGAGAGCATTTGGTGCAGTCGCATACATACGTGAAAAGCTAAAAGATGGACAAATCATGGTACAATTGCTCTGCGCAAAGAGTCAGGTTACTCCATTAAAACAACAATCTCTGCCACGTCTTGAACTATGCGCTGCAGTTATAGCTGCACAACTCACTGACAGAATTAAAGCAGATCTGTAGATTAAGAACCTACCAACATTCTTATGGACTGATTTAGAAATTGTGCTTGGATCAATACAGAGTCGACTTTTTATCAGACAGTTGTGGCCAACAGAGTGGCTACAATTCAGTCATTAATACTGGCAAATCAATGGCGTCACGTGCCTTCCAGGAGCTTGCCATCGCCAAAACTTCGCTCATCTACCTTGTGGTTTTTCGGACCACTATTACTACATGGAAAAGAAGAAATGTGGCTCCTACGTTCTCTCATCGGTTACAAATCATCAGCGACATCGAAATGAAGAAAACATGTTCAACACAAAAATTCCTTCGGAAGATTGCAGCGGACAACAGGTTACGGCCTCAGATTCATCAAATAAACAAGAATAAAAAACGGAGATCGAGCAACACATAAAGCACTTACTCCAGGCGAACTAGATAATTCCTTGTGCTTGATTGTAAAAGCCATTCAATCTGATTTTGAATCGGAAATTCAACAACTTAGGAAAAGTAAGGAGATTGGCAAGAAAAGTTCAATTATTAGTTTGACTCCATTTCTTGATCAACATGATATTCTGAGATTTGGAGGACGATTGGAGGCCTCTACGTTGCCGTACGACATGAGACATCCAATGCTGATTCCATATAATGACCATCTTGTAAAGCTTTTATTTAAGATGGTCCATGAGGAAAATAATCATTGCGGACCGCAAGCATTACTGAATATAATCAGACAACGATTTTGGCCAATAAAAGGCAAAATAATGACAAGATCCACAATTTTAAAATGTTTAAGATGTGCTAAGACACGTCCGCAATTGTGCCAGCAACTCATGGGCAACTTACCACATACTCGGATTACTCCGGCACATTACAGGGTCCGCGGCAAAAAAACAAACGAAGTCATATATAGCGGTGTTTTGTTGTCTGTCAACAAAGGCCATCCATCTTGAACTGGTCGCGGATTTAACAACCGGAGCATTTATTGGTGCATTAAAGCGGTTTATAAGCCGACACGGTAGGTGTCAAAATATCTATTCAGATAATGCTACTAATTTCGTAGGAGCTAAGAATCAGTTATCAGAACTAGCTGACACCATTTACTCTGAGAAGGGACGGGAATTAGTTATCTCCACCGGGAGTTCAAAGGGAATCCAATTCCACTTTATTCCACCAAGAGCAACGCACTTTGGAGGACTTTGGAAAGCTGCAGTAAAATCAGCAAAGTATCTGCTACTACTTGGTGTTGAGACGGAGTCTTTGACACAAGAAGAATTGGAAACAGTCATAATAGAAATTGAAGCAATACTGAACTCACGACCACTAATTCCTATGTTAAATGACCCAAAGCCTGGAAGGACTGACTCCTGGTCACTTTATCATAGGCGAACCCTTTGTTTCACAAATAGATATCACGGGTGTACCAATAAATAATTTAAAAAAAATTAGCATTGAAAACTTGTAGCACACCTCAAACAAGAATTTTGGAAAATATGGTCGTCTGAATACCTAAATCAACTTCAGCAACGTCATAAGTGGAACAAGCAGTCCCCTAACCTTAAAATTGGGAACATGGTAGTTATAAAAGAGGATAATCTGCCAGTCATGAAATGACCATTGGTGAGAGTAGTAAACACTCATCCTGGTGTCGATGGTATTGTAAGGGTCGTCGAAGTAAAAACAGCTAATGGCCTGTTCAAACGTTCAATACATCGAATCGCATTACTACCTATCGACCAAGACTCTAAAACAGCTGTAGCTATTGACGACAGTAGTAAAGCAACAAGCAAATCCGTTACAATTATGGTTCGGATGTCTGCACATGTGAATTCAATTTATTCCACAACAAAACAAAACCAAATTGTATTCTGGAGAAAACTAATATCAGATGGGTACTCCTCAGCAAAGGCAATCAATGGATATATGCTACGTCACCACCTTCAAAGGCCACAGCTGTTTGTAATAGCGAAATCATTCCGATATGATTAAAGGGCTCCTGTTTGCTGACGCTTGATCCAAAATGTATACTTAAGCAAGATTTTATCAACATGAACGGACTAAAAACTATATCGAGTACAGTAAGGTCATCGTACACAAGCCTTGGCGAAATTTCAGACTTATCGTTATCAAAAAACACTACAGTCTTAATGAGCAATAATGAATCAACCTCAACAAATTTGGAGAGTGTATATGCCAAGAATATTAAGGACTTAAAAATTCTACAAAGGTCGCTGGAACAACATGAGATCGCTGAGCTACACAATAAATTGAAGGCCCACCAGATGCACAGCTTGGTTACCAAGAACTCGTAGTAGGCATCATAGCACTAATAATTCTGCTATCGACATGCAAATCACAAAAAGATGCAGAAAACCCACATCCAACTACATCAGTCGACTCTACTGAAAATGGCATTAAGCGTCAACAACACGCCGAAGAACAGAAGATGACCCCTCTACCAATGCCACTCCAGCATTCCAAATTTAAACTTGATATATAGCAGCAGATGACGAATATCAATCAATTAAGTTGCTTAATAACTTAGTTTAGCTTATATTCATGTGAATAACAATATTATCTTCCAATATTTAATTTTTTATTCTTTCAAATTAACCTGAGCATAATGATTCCGAATTTTCTTTTAATATCCGTTAATTTTGAACAGTCCTTCAACGCGGGGCAGAATGTCTATAAACACGTGAATCCAGTTAATAATTATTAGTGATTATATAAAGGTTAGTGAATGCCATTAATGTTGTTTACTTACACTTTATTAGCTGACAAACAAAAATTGTTCCTAAAAGATCTCATATTAAACATTGAATTAACTGCAAGTATTGTCAGTTACTTATATTTTAATTTAATTTAATTTAATTATATTTAATTTAATTTAATTAAGATTTACTTAATTTGATAATTTAAGTACTTTTTTGTTGACTCAACAATCAATTATTAATAATTTAGTATAAATATCCCAATAACAAATTATATTTTGGGTCAGTAGTTAAAACTCGTTTTTATTCATTGATCATATTACGTTCAAGTCCCAAGTGCTTGAAAGTAAAATTCGTCTCATCTTCAAGTTCCAAGTGCTTGAAGACAAAAAATATTATACACAAAATATTAGTATAGTTAAAATTTATAACCCTGAATCAATCCAAATGTAATCAACTAAGTTTTTTTATTCTATGTTTTCAAATGTCAAAACTTATTGCTCTAAAATATGGTTTATGTATCTATAAGACATTCCTTTTAAAACCGTTCATCGAACAGGATCTTTTCTCTTACTTATGTATATTAAATATTAATAAAAGTTACACTTAACATATTTTGAATTGAACAGCAAGGTGTTTCACTTTAACTTCAAGGTATTTTATATCTGGTTCTTGTCTACGCAAATACTAAAACTCCAACAAAGGTTATGGGCCCAGAAGAACGTATAATATATCCGGAGTTAAAAAACAAAGAAAATGTCTTCTGCAGTATCCAGGATTGAAAAACTAAGCGGTGATAATAATGCAACTTGGTACATACAAGTAAAGAGTCTGCTCATCACCTTAGGTTTATGGAAAACTGTAACAGAGTCTTGTCCAAAAGAAGAATCTGATAAATGGCTTCAGATTGACTCAAAGGCTCTGGCAACTATCAATTTGAGTTTAAAACCAAATCAATTGATATTGATAAAAAATTGCTCAACAGCAAAAGAAGCTTGGAAAACTTTAAGTTCCGTGTACAAAGCAGACACAGCATCCAGAAAAGTGAACCTGTTCAAGAGGTTAGTACGGTTTAAAATCAACTCAAGTGAAAAATTTGCCACATGGGTGAATGAGTTCGTCTCAATAGTTGATGGGTTAAAAGAAATAGGAATCCAACTTAATGATGATTTGTTATCCATTATGTTGCTCTGTAGTCTTCCGGATGAAATGGAAGGTTTTATAGTTGCTATAGAAAGCCGAGATGAATTGCTCAATTGTAATAAAATAATTTCAAAAATTTTAGAGGAAGAAATGAGAAAAAGTAATAAAATTGATGAACCAAATGAAACTGTTTTTGCGGCGAATTCACGTAGAGAATGTAAAAGAAGCAAAAAGAATGTAAAGGTAGGAGGCCAATGTACGCGGCACGCGGCTGCGGGCGGCCGTAGTATTACCAGTGCGTAAAATCTTTCTTTGTTTACAAAAATTTTCATATAAAAAAATTTTTGAGTAGGATATAATTAGGTTTGGCAACATTAAAAAATACGCCGCGCGGCAAAGTAGAGCTTTATACTACTTTTTGTCATTGCCGCGCGGAGTTTGACAGCTAAAACAAGATGGATAGCTTTGAAGACAAAAAATTGGTTGCGGAGGTAAAGAAATATAAAAATTTATATGAAAAAGGTTCGGCTGAGTACCGAAACAAATATAAAAGAGCCAAGGCTTGGGCAGAGATAAGCGCTGCCATGAATGCAAGTGGTAAGTTTTTGTATATCGAAATTCTCCTTGTTCCAATGTTTTAAAATTTCTGCAAATTGAAATGCTTAGAAGCTGCTTGCCAAACAAAGTGGAAAAATATAAGGGACCGGTACTTAAAACTCAACCAGAAAAAGCTGGTCTCTGAATGTTAAGTGGAAGTACGGTTCCGGAATCATCGTGGAGTTTGATGAGCCATCTGTAATCCTGTAATGACCATATTCAACCACGGAAGTAAGTCAACTTTTGAAGTAAAGCGTTAATTTTAAAGCGTTTCTATTAATATGAATTTATTCTTATAAAAATTGCAGAACAACACCAAGTGTAGCCCCAGTGGAAATTGTGTTGGATAAGTTCGTTTCCCACATTGAAGAAAGCTCGCAGTATATGAATGAGTCTTTGCAATTTGCCCCAAGTGAAGACTCATCCAGTACACCATCAACCTTCAGAAAAAGGAAAAGCGAGCGTGAGGATCCACTTACAAAAAAAATTTGGGATGTTATAACACAATTCACACATTATGCAACAGAAAGACGACAACAAACACAAACAAACAGAAACGAACCTTTTTATAAAATGCTTGAACAGAAGTTCGAAAACATTTCGCAGGAGCATGTGGACATTATGCAATTAAATATAATGAATTATGTATTTAATTATGGGAGGAAACTGCATAATAATGAAAATGTTCAAGATCTTAGATTAGAATAACATGAAATATATGTATATAAACTATATCCTACACTTTAAACAAATTTGTTTATTTTATCTTTTCGGCAAAAAAAAAAAAAAAAAAACAATACATAACACTTACGTATGGTAAGGTATGGTCCAAAATTACCATAATTCTGACTACTCTTTTTTAATAAAATTACATGTTGTGAACTTTTTCCTGCTGAAATGGTTTATTTCTTGGAATCAAGAAAAAAGAAATACATTGAGTTGTTAGAAGTGATTTGTATATATGTTTTATTGAGTATATATATATATTGTTACAAAGATTAGAAATAGATTTAAAATAAACGACAATGTGGCTGTATGTACTTGGCAGCACTACCAATTAATCTATAGTTGTCAAAATGTTACAACCCTGGTCAACACTATATAGATAATATTCAAATTAACGGAAATGGAATACTCCAGAATATACAAGATCATTCAAGGCTGTGCCAACAAGAGTAAACCACAACAACAACAAACATAGCAACATAAATGCTAAGAGATGTTATTCTTAATGATCTTGTATGCAAGTATTCGCTGCTAATAAAGCTAAACAGATTCACAAGTATACACAGCCATATACACGTAGAAGAAACAAAACCACACACTCATTCATACAACCACTCATAGTTACCATAGGCAAAACACACAGAACACTCATACATTCAACCACACATAGTTACCATAAGCAGATGCAGGAGGCATCAAGGATCAATAGTGACAAGCTTGTAGCCGAAATAACTGAAATAAAACAGAACTCTCAGCAGATGCAGGAAAAGCTTGTAGCCGAAACTCAGCAGATGCAGGAAAAGCTTGTAGTCGAAAATCAGCAGATGCAGGAAAAACTTGTAGCCCAAATACAGGAGTCAAATAAAGCCATGAACGAGACCCTGGTAGAGGTTTCTGAAGCCATTAACAGAAGGGTGGATTCTATTGAGAATAAATTCTCAGAGCTGGCGGATAGAGTCCAACATCTAGAACGCGGTGGCCTGGAACAGCATGCAAAGGAGTTCGAAGAGAAATTGCATGCTCTAGAGGACAAAATGCATAACCTGGAGTGTAGTGGCGGGCCAGTGCGAGCAGTTGCGGAAGTTTCTGCGCGGATAAAAGCGCCATGTTTCAACGGCCGCGTACCATTAAGCATCTTCAAATTCCAGTTCGAGACGGTTGCTAGCAGAAATGGATGGGATGCTGAAGAAAAGGCCATAGAGTTGATCTTGTCGTTAAAGGGTACCGCCGCAGAGGTACTTGAGACTGTGCCAGTAAGCTGCAGAAACAACTACAATAAAATAATGGCAGCATTGCAGCGCAAGTACGGTGGTGAGCATAAGCGCGATTTATACAGAATGGAATTGCGATGTAGAGTTCAGAAGCCTAACGAATATCTACAAGATTTCGCAATGGAAATTGAGCGTTTAGTGCAGCTCACATATCCAGGCGAGAGTCACCCGTTCCTGGACCATTTTAAGACTGTGGCTTTCGTTAACGGCATTCGCGACTCTGATGTTAAACTGGCGGTGTGCGCTACGCAGAAATCCACTTTCGCTGAAACTGTGTCATTTGCGCTGGCTCAAGAGACCGCCAGGATGGTTTTCAAGCCACAGATATGTAAAGTGCGGAATGTAGAGGTTTTGTCTGAGGAGGATAACAACCTAGTGGCTAGCGTTAAGGAGGCAATGCGACAACTGCTGGCAGAGAAGGCTATCAAAGAAAAGCCTAAGTGCTTTAACTGCGGAAAGATCGGTCATTTTCAGCGCAGCTGCAAAGCACAAAGGAAGAGAGGTAGATCTGTTTCGCCACCAAGAAACAGCAAACGGGTGAACCAAACAACATCCCAAGAGTCCCCGTTAAACTAAAACGAGCTAGCACTAAGGGGCAAGAGCTGGCTCTCACAAACGAGGGCCCCATTATCTCCATATCAGTGATGCAGCAGAAAAATAGCAACCTCACTGCGTCCGGACACATCAACGGGGAAAAGCACGTACTAACCATAGACACAGGGGCATCACAGTCAGTAATAAGGCCCGATATAGTAAAGGGGAAATGCGAGCGGTTAAGCAATATACGGCTACGTACAGCTACTGGAGAGCTTGCCACTGTCTATGGTAAGATTGAAGTGAAGGTGACTATAGCCAACATCAACGTGAGACATGTGTTTATTGTTGCCGATATTGTCGATGAGGTTATTATTGGAGCCGATTTTATGATTAATCATGGCATTAATCTACATATGGGTCAACAGCTGATGATTTGGCGTAATGTGGAAATACCCCTTGATGTTGGATATGACAACAAACCGCAAGTAACAAGAGTATTTGCTATTGAGAGTCAGACAATACCGCCGTAGTCTGAAACAATCATATGGGCGCCGATAAAGGGAGATTGTGAGGACAATCGGTTGTGGGTTGTAGAACCGGCAGATCTAAAGAGAGAGCTTACAACAGCGAAAGCTCTAGTGAAAACAAGTAAAGGAGGAATAGTCCCTATAAGAGTGCTTAACTTGTCAGACCATGAAAAAGTCATCAAAGAAAATTCCGATGTTGGCCAGTGTACTCCAGCAGTAGCAATAATAAACTACGAGAAGAAGATAGAGCCTACTGATTTGTCCGCAAAAGAACGTGAACAATTTGAGGAATACGTAGAGAAATGGGTAGCAGGCGAACTCCAAGGACCAGGATCGATGACACTTGGACACGCTAGCTGGTACCAAATGGTTCTCTACGCTGGACTTGCGAAGCGGATATTGGCAAGTGGAGATCGCAGAGAAAGACAAGGAGAAAACTGCCTTCAGTGTCGGCAACGGATTATGGCAGTTCAAAGTCATGCCATTTGGTCTCTGCAATGCTCCGGCCACATTTAAACGCCTAATGGAGAAGGTACTGATAGGACTTCACTGGAAGACATGCTTGGTATGTCTCGATGACATAATCGTGATGAGGAAAACTTTTGATGAACATCTCAAAAGCATGGCAGAAGTTCTTGAACGAATATCATCAGCTGGATTGAAACTCAGCTTGAAGAAATGTGCATTTTTCCAGAAAGAAGTAAAATATTTGGGGCATAGTGTTACAGCAGACGGAATCTCAACAGATGAAGATAAAATAAAAGCAGTAAGGGACTGGTATCAACCTAAAAATCTTCATGAATTGCGCAGCTTTTTGGGCCTTTGCACATACTACAGACGTTTTGTGCCGAATTTTGCCAGTGTAGCTTCAAGCTTGCATGAGCTGACAAAGAAGTCAAGACCATACCATTGGGGCGAGCCACAGGAAAAATCCTTCCAGAAACTCAAAGAATTATTATGTACGTCACCAGTGCTAGCGTATCCCATAGCTGGAGAAAAATTTGTGCTGGATACTGATGCGAGCAGCTATGGCATAGGGGGTGTGCTATCCCAAGTAGTAAATGGCACTGAGCAGGTCATAGGGTACTATAGCCGTGTACTCTCAAAACCTGAGCGGAATTACTGTGTGACACGACGTTAGCTTCTGGCGGCATTGGAATGCATTAAACATTACCATAAGTACCTGTATGGTCAACACTTTACATTAAGGACCGATCATTCTGCACTGAGATGGCTATTGCAGTTTAAAAATCCTGAAGGGCAACTGGCAAGATGGATTGAGCGCCTGCAGAGCTACGACTTCAGCATTGAGCATAGAAGGGGCACAAAGCATAACAATGCGGATGCTTTTTCGAGAAGACCGTGCTGTTTAGAGTGTAAACATTGTGTTAGAACCGAGCAAAAGGAAGGCGTTGTGGATGTTCGGCTAATGCACATCGGCCCTGATGAAGACTTGTCAGCGGCACAGAGGGACGACGATATACTAAGGAAAATTATAGCGGCCAAAGAAGAGGACAGACGACCATCCCGGAATGAAATTTCGGCTGAAAGCCCACTCGCCAAATCTTATTGGGCTCAGTGAAACAGCCTTAAGGTAATAAAAGTGTGTTTATACCGCGTATGGGAAAGTGTAGATGGCAAAACAACTTCAAATTTAATAGTTGTGCCATACTCCAAGATAAGTAAAGTTTTACAGGAGTTTCATAATGGACCCAGTGGCGGTCATCTTGGAGTAACAAAAACATTTGAGAAACTGAAGCAGCGTTTTTATTGGGTTGGATGTCAACAAGCCGTAGCTGCCTGGATAGCAAACTGCCCACAGTGCATAGCAGCCAAAGGCCCAGTAAGAAGAAGCCGGGGACAGCTGCAACAATACAACTCAGGAGCACCATTCGAGCGGATCGCAATGGATGTAGCAGGTCCCTTTCCCGTTACCGAAGCCGGAAATCGTTATGTACTTGTGGTAATGGACTATTTCAGTAAATGGCCAGAGGTATATGCTATACCTAACCAGGAAGCAAACACAATTGTAAATGCTTTCGTCAACAACTGGGTATGTCGCTATGGTGTCCCAATAGAATTACATTCCGACCAAGGAAGGAATTTCGAGTCTGCCATATTCAAGGAAATGTGCGAGTTGTATGGGATAAAGAAAACCAGAACGACGCCGCTGCATCCACAGTCTGATGGCATGGTAGAAAGGTTCAATCGCACCTTAGAAGAGTACCTACGAAAAGTAGTAAGCACCCCTCAGAGGGATTGGGACGAGCACATCCCCAAATTTTTAATGGCATATAGGTCAGCTGTACACGACTCAACATCGAGAACGCCAGCCAAAATTATCTTCGGGACGGAATTAAAACTACCTGGTGATTTGGAATTTGGTGTTAAGCCAACTGTAGAGGAAGGAGCTATTACGTCCCAGGAGAAGGAGGACTTAAACGAACTGCATGAGTTCGTGCGCAATAGAATCAAGATGGTCAGTGACAAGATGAAGGCTAGGTATGACCGCGCAGCAAACTCGGAGGGATTTATGGAAGGACAATTGGTTTTACTGTATAACCCACAACGGAAGAAAGGATTGTCCCCAAAATTACAGACTCACTGGGATGGCCCGTATAAAGTGATTAGGAGAGTGAATGACGTTGTATACCGGATACAGAAGCACAAGCCTGCATTGTCATGTATACAAACACACATGCCAAGTAAAATACAACCACCATACCCAGAACTTTCACGTGGTTACCAGACGACGTCATTTTTGCTATATAAAGGCGCTGCCAGAGCTCAGAGTGAGTCAGTGTGATTTCAAACATAGACGTGTAAACATCGCTAAGTGTGGAGTAGTACAAATACTCGTGTATATAAAGTAATAAATAAAGTGTTGCCGCATTATATTCTAAAATTAATTTGTCCGTGTTTTAACTTGATGCAATAAAACGAATCCTTGAAGGATAAATAATAAAACCGTTTTTACGAAAAGGTCTAAAAACGAAACAATTGGTGTCAGAAGTGGGATTGCAAAAATAATTAAAAGGACATTGCAATTTGAGAACGGGAAAAAAAGACATTAAAAAAAAAAAGTTTAGATATATAATCATGAAATTTGATGAGTTAAAAGTTGAACAGCTGAAAAACGAGCTCAGCAAGCTGGAATTGCCAACTGCAGGTAATAAGGCTGAACTGCAGAAGAGGCTGATAGATGATTTTAAGAATCGCGGCATGGACATCGGGACATACGAGTTTGAGGACAAAGACGATGTGCAGGTATGCCCTCCTGCCGCGACCAGCAGCATGGACATAAATTCAATGTTCGCTGCTATGATGATCGAAATGAAACATAACTCTCAGCAGATGCAGGAGGCATCAAGGGTCAACAGTGAAAAGCTTGTAGCCGAAATAAGTGAAATAAAACAAAACTCTCAGCAGATGCAGGGCAAGCTTGTTGCCGAAATAACTGAAATAAAACAGAATTCTCAGCAGATGCAGGAAAAGCTTGTAGCCGAAATACAGGAGTCAAATAAAGCCACGAACGAGACCCTGGTAGAGGTTTCTGAAGCAATTAACAGGAGAGTGGATGCTATTGAGAATAAATTCTCAGAGCTGGAGGAGCATGCAAAGGAGTTCGAAGAGAAATTGCATGCTCTAGAGGACAAAGTGAATAACCTGGAGTGTAGCGGCGGACCAGTACGAGCAGTTGCGGAAGTTTCTGCGCGGATAAAAGCGCCACGCTTCGACGGCAGCGTACCATTAGGCATCTTCAAATTCCAGTTCGAGACGGTTGCTAGCAGAAATGGATGGGATGCTGAAGAAAAGGCCATAGAGTTGATCTTGTCCTTAAAGGGCACAGCCGCAGAGGTACTTGAGACTGTGCCAGTAAGCTGCAGAAACAACTATAAGGAAATAATGGCAGCAAGTATGGTGGTGAGCACAAGCGCGATTTATACAGAATGGAATTGCGATGTAGAGTTCAGAAGCCTAACGAATCTCTACAAGATTTCGCAATGTAAATCGAGAGTTTAGTGCAGCTCACATATCCAGGCGAGAGCCACCCTTTCCTGGAACATTTTAAAACTGAGGCTTTCGTTAACGGCATGCGCGACTCTGATGTTAAACTGGCGGTGTGCGCTACGCAGAAATCCACTTTCGCTGAAACTGTGTCATTTGCGCTGGCTCAGGAGACTGCCAGGATGGTTTTCAAGCCACAGATATGTAAAGTGCGGATTGTGGAGGTTTTGTCTGAGGAGGATAACAACCTAGTGCCTAGCGTTAAGGAGGCAGTGCGACAACTGCTGGCAGAGAAGGCTATCAAAGAAAAGCCTAAGTGCTTTAACTGCGGAAAGATTGGTCATTTTCAGGGCAGCTGCAAGGCACAAAGGAAGAGAGGTAGATCTGTTTCGCCACCAAGAAACAGCAAACGGGTGAACCAAACAACATCACAAGAGTCCCAGTTAAACTAAAACGAGCTAGCGCTAAGGGGCAAGAGCTAGCTCTCACAAACGAGGGCCCAACAATCTCCATATCAGTGATGCAGCAGAAAAATAGCAACCTCACTGCGTCCGGATACATCAACGGGGAAAAGCACGTACTTACCATAGACACAGGGGCATCGTAGTCAATAATAAGGCCCGATATAGTAAATGGGAAATGCGAGCGGTTAAGCAATATATGGCTACGTACAGCTACTGGAGAGCCTGCCACTGTCTATGGTAAGATTGAAGTGAAGGTGACTATAGCCAACCTTGTTGCCGATATTGTCGATGAGGTTATTATAGGAGCCGATTTTATGATTAATCATGGCATTAATCTACATATGGGTCAACAGCTGATGATTTGGCGTAATGTGGAAATACCCCTTGATGTTGGATATGACAACAAACCGCAAATAACAAGAGTATTTGCTATTGAGAGTCAGACAATACCGCCGCAGTCTGAAACAGTCATATGGCCCCAGGAAAAAGGCAGATTGTGAGGACAATCGGTTGTGGGTTGTAGAACCGGCAGATCTAAAGAGAGAGCTTATAACAGCGAAAGCTCTAGTGAAAACAAATAAAGGAGGAATAGTCCCTATAAGAGTGCTTAACTTGTCAGACCATGAAAAAGTCATCAAAGAAAATTCCGATGTTGGCCAGTGTACTCCAGCAGTTGCAATAATAAACTACGAGAAGAAGATAGAGCCTACTGATTTGTCCGCAAAAGAACGTGAACAATTTGAGGAATACGTAGAGAAATGGGTAGCAGGTCTATCAGCGGCAGATAAAAATAAAGCCAAACAGTTACTAAAAAGGCATGCCAGTATCTTCGCCATGGGAAGCCAAAGCCAGGGTAGAACCGCATTGGTTAAACATGAAATTAAAACAGGCGAAGCTAGGCCGATTAAACAGCCACCCAGAAGCGTACCCCTAGCAAAGCGAGATAAAGTAAAAGAGCTTGTAAGTGAAATGGAGCGTGATGGCGTAATTGAGCTATCTTCTGGTCCTTGGAGTTCGCCTGTAGTCTTTGTTAAAAAGAAAGATGGCAGTACTAGATTCTGCGTAGACTACAGGAAGCTCAATGACATAACCAAGAAGGACAGTTATACGCTCCCCAGGATCGATGACACTTTGGACACGCTAGCTGGTACCAAATGGTTCTCTACGCTGGACTTGCGAAGCGGATATTGGCAAGTGGAGATCGCAGAGAAAGACAAGGAGAAAACTGCCTTCAGTGTCGGCAACGGATTATGGCAGTTCAAAGTCATGCCATTTGGTCTCTGCAATGCTCCGGCCACATTTGAACGCCTAATGGAGAAGGTACTGATAGGACTTCACTGGAAGACATGCTTGGTATGTCTCGATGACATAATCGTGATGGGGAAAACTTTTGATGAACACCTCAAAAACATGGCAGAAGTTCTTAAACGGATATCATCAGCTGGAGTGAAACTCAGCTTGAAGAAATGTGCATAGTTCCAGAAAGAAGTAAAGTATTTGGGGCATCGTGTTACAGCAGACGGAATCTCAACAGATGAAGATAAAATAAAAGCAGTTAGGGACTGGCATCAACCTAAAAATCTTCATGAATTGCGCAGCTTTTTGGGCCTTTGCACATACTACAGACGTTTTGTGCCGAATTTTGCCAGTGTAGCGACAAAGTTGCATGAGCTGACGAAGAAGTCAAGACCATACCATTGGGGCGAGCCACAGGAAAAATCCTTCCAGAAACTCAAAGAATTATTATGTACGTCACCAGTGCTAGCGTATCCCATAGCTGGAGAAAAATTTGTGCTGGATACTGATGCGAGCGGCTATGGCATAGGGGGTGTGCTGTCCCAAGTAGTAAATGGCACTGAGAAGGTCAAAGGGTACTATAGCCGTGTACTCTCAAAACCTGAGAGGAACTACTGTGTGACACGACGTGAGCTTCTGGCGGTATTGGAATGCATTAAACATTACCATAAGTACCTGTATGGTCAACACTTTACATTAAGGACCGATCATTCTGCACTGAGATGGCTATTGCAGTTTAAAAATCCTGATGGGCAACTGGCAAGGTGGATTGAGCGCCTGCAGAGCTACGACTTCAGCATTGAGCATAGAAGGGGCACAAAGCATAACAATGCGGATGCTCTTTCGAGAAGACCGTGCTGTTTAGAGTGTAAACATTGTATTAGAACCGAGCAAAAGGAAGGCGTTGTGGATGTTCGGCTCACTCACTGGGATTGCCCGTATAAAGTGATTAAGAGAGTGAATGACGTTGTATACCGGATACAGAAGCACAATAGCCCAAGGTCGAAAATGAAGATAGTACATCTCGAACGATTGGCGCACTATGGAAGAGGTGATTGTATGCCTATTCGGGTCGAACAGGCTTAAGTAGGCGGCAGTGTTACAAAGATTAGAATTAGATTTAAATAAAACGACAATGTGGCTATATGTACTTGGCAGCACTGCCAATTAATCTATAGTTGTCAAAATGTTACAACCCTGGTCAACAATATATAGATAATATTCAAATTAACGGAAATGGAATACTCCAGAATATACAAGATCATTCGAGGCTGTGCCAATAAGAGTAAACCACAACAACAACAAATCTAGCAACATAAATGCCCAGAGATGTTATTCTTAATGATCTTACATGCAAGTATTCGCTGCTAATAAAGCTAAACAGATTCACAAGTATACAAGTATATGTTTTGTGAATCAACACTAATAATTAAAAAAAAAAAAAAATATCTTATACATAGATATATTTATATACATACATATATTGATGTTTATATACATACATATATTTTAATTTTAATATATTTTTCACTCAAAGTAATTTTTATTATAAACAATAGTTATTCTTACTTATAAATTTCTTTCCAACTAAAGAACGAATGACAATTGTGAATTCTATGTTTCGAGCTTTTTTAGAATCATTTGTATTTTCTTATCAAAACATAAGCCCAGTTCACAATCTCGAGCAAGTAGTCTAGCATCGTAGCATGAGCAAATTGTTATTGCCATTAACTGTAATTGATATTTTGAGTTTCATATTACTCATTGCAAAAACACCAACAGCTCTTTGAAGAAAAAAATAACAAGTATGCTAAAATAAACCGTTAAAATGTATTACAAAAAAACGCTGCAATAACTATAGATAACTATATATAAGTATATATATATATATATATATATATATATATATCTATATGTATATATATATATATATATATATATATATATGAATATATGTATATATATATATATATATATATATATATATATATTGATACAAATATTAGAAATAGATTTAAATAAAACGACAATGTGGCTATATGTACTCGGCAGCACTGCCAATTAATCTCTACTTGTCAAAATGTTACAACCCTGTTCAACACAATATAGATAATATTCAACTTAATGGAAATGGAATTCTCTGGAATATACAAGATCATTCGAGGCCATGCCAATAATAAGTGTAAATAACAACAACGAAAAACCTAGCAACATAAATGCTAAGAGATGTTATTCTTAATGATCTTCTACGCAAGTATACGCTGCTAATAATACTGAACAGGTTCACAAGTATACACAGCCATATACACATAGCAGAAGAAGAAACAAAACTACACAACACACAGAATACTTATCCATACAACCACACATAGTTACCTTAAGAAAAACACACAAGTCAGCATTGTCATGTATATAAACACACGTATATAGCCACATGTTAAGTAAAGTACAACCAACAACAACCATATCCAGAAGCTTCGCGGAGTTACCAGACGACGTCACTTTTCTATATAAAGACGCTGCCAGAGCTCAGCGAGGGAGAGTGTGATTTCAAACATAGACGTGTTAACATCGCTAAGTGTTGAGTAGTACAAATACTCGGATTAATAAAGTAGTAAATAAAGTGTTGCCGCATTATATTTCTAAAATTAATTTTTCCGTGTTTTAATTTGATGCAATAAAACTAATCCTTGAAGGATAAGTAATAAAACCGTTTTTACGAAAAGGTCTAAAAACGTATCAGTTGGTTTCAGAAGTGGGATACGAACCCTCGCCTACAAAATAGACTGCGAAAATAGAGCTCAGTAAGCTGGAATTGCCAACTGCAGGTAACAAGGCTGAACTGCAGAAGAGGCTGATAGATGAGTTTAAAAATCGCGGCTTGGACATCGGGACATACGAGTTTGAGGACAAAGACGATGTGCAGGTATGCCCTCCTACCACTACCAGCAGCATGGACATAAATTCAATGTTCGCTGCTATGATGATCGAAGTAAAGCAAAACTCTCAGCAGATGCAGGAGGCATCAAGGATAAGCAGTGACAAGCTTGTAGCCGAAATAAGTGAAATAAAACAAAACTCTTAGCAGATGCAGAAGGCATCAAGGATCAGCAGTGACAAGCTTATAGCCGAAAAAACTGAAATAAAACAGAACTCTCAGCAGATGCAGAAAAATTTTGTAGCCGAAACTCAGCAGATGCAGGAAAAACTTGTACAGGAGTCAAATAAAGCCATGAACGAGAACCTGGTAGAGGTTTCTGAAGCCATTAACAGGAGGGTGGATTCTATTGAGAATAAATTCTCAGAGCTGGCGGATAGAGTCCAACATCTAGAAAGCGGTGGCCTGGAACAGCATGCAGAGGAGTTCGAAAAAAAATTGCATGCTCTAGAGGAGAAAGTGCATTCCCCGGAGTGTAGTTGCGGGCCAGTACGAGCAGTTGCGGAGGTTTCTGCGCGGATAAAAGGTCCATGCTTCGACGGCAGCGTACCATTAGGCATCTTCAAATTCCAGTTCGGGTTTTCAAGCCACAGATATGTAAAGTGCGGAATGTAGAGGTTTTGTCTGAGGAGGATAACAACCTAGTTGCTGGCTTTAAGGAGGCAATGCGACAACTGCTGGCAGAAAGTGCTACCAAAGAAAAGCATAAGTGCTTTAACTGCGGAAAGATCGGTCATTTGCAGCGCAGTTGCAAGGAATCAAGGAAGAGAGGTAGATCTGTTTCGCCACCAAGAAACAGCAAACGGGTGAACCTAACAACATCACAAGGGTCCCCGTTAAACTAAAACGAGCTAGCACAAAGGGGAAGAGCTAGCTCTCACAAACGGGGGCCCCACAATCTCCATATCAGCAGCAGAAAAATAGCAACCTCACTGCGTCCGGACTCATCAACGGGGAAATGAACGTACTTACCATAGACACAGGGGCATCGCAGTCAATAATAAGGCCCGATATAGTTAAGGGAAAATGCGAGCGTTTAAGCAATATACGGCTACGTACAGCTACTGGAGAGCCTGCCTCTGTCTATGTTAAGATTGAAATGAAGGTGACTATAGCCAACATCAACGTGAGATATGTGTTTATTGTTGCCGATATTGTCGATGAGGTTATTATTGGAGCCGATTTTATGATTAACAATGGCATTAATCTATATATGGGACAACAGCTGATGATTTGGCGTAATGTGGAAATACCGCTTGATGTTGGATATGAGAACAAACCACAAGTAACAAAAGTATTTGCTATTGCGAGTCGGACGTTACCGTCGCAGTCTGAAACAGTCATATGGGCGCGGATGAAGCGAGATTGTGAGGACAATCGGTTGTGGGTTGTAGAACCAGCAGATCTAAAGAGAGAGCTTATAACAGCGAAAGCTCTAGTGAAAACTAGTAAAGGAGGAATAGTCCCTATAAGAGTGCTTAACTTATCAGACCATAAAAAAGTCATCAAAGGAAATTCCGATGTTGGCCAGTGTACTCCAGCAGAGGCAATAATAAAATTCGAGAAGAATATAGAGCCTACTAATTTGTCCGCAAAAGAACGTGAACAATTTGAGGAATACGTAGAGAAATGGGTAGCAGGTTTGTCAGCGACAGATAGAAATAAAGTCAAACAGTTACTAAAAAGGCATGCTAGTATCTTCGCCATGGGAAGCCAAAGCCTGGGTAGAATTGCATTGGTTAAACATGAAATTAAAACAGGCGAAGCTAGGCCGATTAAACAGCCACCCAGAAGCGTACCCCTAGCAAAGCGAGATAAAGTAAAAGAGCTTGTAAGTGAAATGTAGCATGATGGCGTAGTTGAGCTATCTTCTGGTCCTTGGAGTTCGTCTGTAGTCTTAGTTAAAAAGAAAGATGGCAGTACTAGATTCTGCGTAGACTACAGGAAGCTCAATGACATAACCAAGAAGGACAGTTATCCGCTCCCCAGAATCGATGACACTTTGGACACGCTAGCTGGTAACAAATGGTTCTCTACGCTGGACTTGCGAAGCGGATATTGGCAAGTGTAGATTGCAGAGAAAGACAAGGAGAAAACTGCCTTCAGTGTCGGTAACGGATTATGGCAGTTCAAAGTCATGCCATTTGGTCTCTGCAATGCTCCGGCTACATTTGAACGCCTAATGGAGAAGGTACTGGAAGGACTTCACTGGAAGACATGCTTGGTATATCTAGATGACATAATCGTAATGGGGAAAACTTTTGATGAACACCTCAATAACATGGCAGAAGCTCTTCAACGGATATCATCAGCTGGATTGAAACTCAGCTTGAAGAAATGTGCATTGTTCCAGAAAGAAGTAAAGTATTTGGAGCATCGTGTTACAGCAGACGGAATGTCAATGGTTAAAGATAAAATAAAAGCAGTAAGGGAGTGGCATTATCCTAAAAATCTTCATGAATTGCTCAGCTTTTTGGGCCTTTGTACATACTACAGACGTTTTGTGCCGAATTTCGCCAGTGTAGCTGCAAGCCTGCATGAGCTGACAAAGAAATCGAGAACATACCATTGGGGAGAGCCACAGGAAAATGCATTCCAGAAACTCAAAGAATTATTATGTACGTCACCAGTGCTAGCGTATCCCATAGCTGGAGAAAAATTTGTGCTGGATACTGATGCGAGCGATTATGGCATAGGGGGTGTGCTATCCCAAGTAGTTAATGGCACTGAGAAGGTCATAGGGTACTATAGCCGTGTACTCTCAAAACCTGAGAGGAACTAATGTGTGACACGGCGTGAGCTACTGGCGGTATTGGAATGCATTAAACATTACCATAAGTACCTATATGGTCAACACTTTACATTAAGGACCGATCATTCTGCACTGAGATGGATATTGCAGTTTAAAAATCCTGAAGGGCAACTGCTAAGGTGCATTGAGCGCCTGCAGAGCTACGACTTCAGCATTGAACATAGAAGGAGCACAAAGCATAACAATGCGGATGCTCTTTCGAGAAGACCCTGCTGTTTAGAGTGTAAACATTGTGTTAGAACCGAGCAAAAGGAAGGCGTTGTGGATGTTCGGCTATTGCATATCGGCTCTGATGAAGACTGGTCAGCGGCACAGAGGGATGACGGCATACTAAGGAAAATTATAGCGGCCAAAGAAGAGGACAGACGACCATCCCGGAATGAAATTTCGGCTGGAAGCCCACTCGCCAAATCTTATTGGGCTCAGTGGAACAGCCTCAAGGTAATAAATGGGTGTTTATACCGCGTATGGGAAAGTGTAGATGGCAAACCAACTTCAAATTTAATATTTGTGCCATACTCCAAGATAAGTAAAGTTTTACAGGAGTTTCATAATGGACCCAGTGGCGGTCATCTTGGAGTAATGAGAACACTTGAAAAACTGAAGCAGCAGGTCCCTTTTCCGTCACTGAAGCCGGAAATCGTTATGTACTTGTGGTAATGGACTATTTGAGTAAATGGCCAAATTTCGAGTCTGCCATATTCAGGGAAATGTGCGAGTTATATGGGATAAAGAAAACCCGAACGACGCCATTGCATCCACAGGCTGATGGCATGGTAGAAAGGTTCAATCGCACCTTAGAAGAGTACCTACGAAAAGTAGTAAGCACCCATCAGACGGATTGGGACGAGCACATCCCCAAATTTTTG